>JAOYSI010059040.1:0-24218 GCA_025775065.1 Hiodon alosoides
ATATATATGCAAACAACTGATTGGTTGTACATTTTGAGGAACCAAACATAAGCCTCATAAACCCAGTGAAAACTGCAAAACGGTCAATAACATGAAATTCCACGTCATTAATGACACTATTTAGGCCTGTTCGTGCGTGCAGTCATGATTTTTACAGGCGTGCGTCACGACAATACACACCATTATTATACAACGAAAACGTGGGTGCAGAGGATGTCGAAGCGGTATGGCGTCTCTCGGATCGTGACTTTGACTTTTACACCCACGTAAACAAATACAGGAGTACAACGGAGTAATCACATCTGACGCGCTCTTTACAACACACCACGGAGATTAATAACTGTAATTATGACCAGCCGTTTCGCTCACTATACTCTATGACGCCCTGATCCTGCTGCTGCTCTCCTATTAGTAGCCAAAACTGAGTTGTGTCAATAATACAACTAACGAAAAACAAAACATACTGCCTGATCTACGTCTACGCGTTTTATTGTAAATACCGCTGATACAATCGAAGTACAAAAAACTACATGCATGCCTGAAAACCCAAACCTGACATCTCGGGACATTATCTTTGTGGTCGGTGAGGTGATAAAAATTATATTTATTTTGATGGAATTAGTAATTACAATATCAAACCACTTTCAAATTCTAAATAAATAAAAAAAATGTTTCTGTATATTATTCTTTTTCGTTCATTAATGTTGAATATCGCCTTAAAAACATCGGGATTATATTCGTGGTTGACTACGTAAAATATGACACGGTACATTTTTTTTTATCTTCATTTGAAGAAAAAATATCAAATGATTGTATGGGTCATTTTAGCATCCTGATCAACAACACAAAATAACTTATAATGCTTTTGCTCAACCCAATACGCAGCGGTTAGTTGTCGAGACGCCCTCCTCCCTCAACCCTTCTCGTTTCATTCATAAAGAACGGACCAGAATGTCTTGCTATGTGGTTACATGTTGCCATCATTTCACACAGTTCTTGTTCTACATGGACCAATAGCAGCCAACAGTTAAATTACAAGACGCGACGCCGCAGCCCCTCTATATTGATATGTTACATTAGTTACAACAAAAATATGACATTGCATCGAACACGTACATGCGGAATACAAGATATATATTTGACATGTGACATAAATACACCGTTAAAAGCTCTGTAATAACGCCGTGTCGCAATTTTCGGTCGTGCCATGAATCGCGCTGGCGATTAATAATGAATGCATATATAAACGATGAACTGACGAACGATTAAAATAACAGGGTTGTCTTACCTGAGAGTAGTCGTTACGTTCTAAAGTCAACTGGTACTCATTTATTTGAACAAAACAGAAACAAACAGCTAAACTTAAGATGAAACACTGCTAAAGCATTTTCAGGAATCGTGTAGAACTGATTTAGTCCTCCGTTCACTGCAGTTCTCACCACCACCCCCTCCCCCGCCTCCGCCGATTTAAACCCCTTGACACCTAAGATAGGAGGCGCTTTCTTTCCTCATAGTCACTCAACTTTGAACACTTCAAACGAGATGTGTGTCAAACAACTGTAAAAAAATATATATTATTTTACTTGATAGCTCAAAACTGTATATTTTATTTTCTAAAGCTTGTTGGAAGCTTCATCTCGCCCCGGAGCGAGAGGTTGGCCAATCCCTTCGTATTGGCGTAATCTATTACAACAAAGAGGCGCGTTTTGACACAAGCCGTTCACTATTGGCGCACTTAAAAATCCTAACTTCAGATGGGGTTAAGTATCTGCAACGCCGTAAAGTATCTGCAATGATTTCTAGGTTACAGTGCCTCTAAAATCGCTATACCAGGTAACAATAACAGTGATCACGATTAGTAGGCTGAACGAAGTCAAAGAAGGACTGATCCAGTGGATAAATTCGATCTTACACTTAGGCAAAAAGACGCAGGGGCCAAATACGAGACACATATTACTTATGTGGATAAATAAAACAATCAAAAAAGTAGGCTACGGATCTTCTAGTCTCTCTTGAAAACGCGACGTTTAAACGTCACATCATGTGACGTGAGAATTGTTTGTCCAATTTTGATTTTTTATTTGAATCCCCCACTTATTTTACATAAACATAGAACATTTTCAATGTAACTGTAGTAAAAGTTGTGCTACAGTTACATTTAAAAAAATATATATTATCAACTTCGAAAATCAGTTCACCGTTAATATATTAGTGTATTATATTCCCAACCCGATGATCGTTTTGTTGACAGAAATGTGCTACTTTTTAACAAGTGGCTTATAATTATTCTCTACTTTTGTGACTGACGGTGTGTGCCGTCGAATACTCATCCTGTTACCCAGGCGTGGTAAAGAAAGAGATTGCGCGTTCTGGCTTCCTGCATCTGTAACATAAGCCTTCAGAGTTGATCTTCCAAACTTCTCAGCCGTTTCTGAACTTTAAGAGTTTCTAAATCATGTAAGAGTCGCTGGGTTCGTGTTAGCCTTCGTTATTTCACCTACTCAGAAATCTAATCGAAACTGGGATATTTGGATACTTTTTCAATGTCGGCCTCAGAATCGCCATCCCTAAATAATTCTTGATTAGTTGTTCACTGTAGACGCGGCCAGAAGCTGATGGGGATGTCTGTTTCTATAGAAACGACACCCTTAGATCACAAGCAACACTTTTAGGGGTTTATATATTTATAGATTTGTTTTACTTATTTTAAGACCAGACAGACTTCTTTTTTTAAATAGTTGACTTAGATGTTATCCCTCTTGCAACATTTTTTGATTTTGATTTTTTTAAATCTTAGATTTACATAATTTATTTGTAGGTCATCCTAGAATGATTACTAGTGGTCCCTCGTGCTGTTCTAAATCTTTAGTACAGTGGTTCATAATTCTAGTCTTTGGGACCAACGCATCCCGTTCCAACCAATCCACCTCTTTATTTAATTGATTTTTAAAAGAACATGTAAACTGCAAACACAAGGGCCCCCTTGCACAGGAATGATAACTACTGGATAGGTACTTACCTTTTTGTACCCAGGTGTATGAGTGAATGTGAGAATATTAGGAATCATATATACATTTATTATGGGTCTGTTGGAGAACATTTAAATTAAAATAATAAAATTAATTGAAATATTTAATAATATTTAAAAATGTCATAATAATATGTCAAATCGTACTCGCGTCTGCTGGGAGAACGGCCTCATGCCTGAGTATTCAACTTGCTGATTTGGAATCTGGAAAATAATGTAGTTATATCAGCGAGACAACGTGTAGGTTGCGTGCCGGCGGTTGCGGGTACAGCATAAACATTGTCGATTATTTGTTTATTTATGCAATGTAATCAACTTGTTAGTAACTTTCGCTGGAAGTACAGTCATTGTAAAACATAACGATCTGATCTCCCAATGAAAGGCGCTGTAAGTTCAGTTTCAAGGACATAGATGTTCGGGAGAGCAATATGGTAATACTCACCTCCACGTTTTGAAAAAAAGACCGTAATATAATCACACAAACAAAGGTTTATCTCCCTCCCGCGGCGAATGGGAGAACCGCGTGTAGAATAATATATTTGTATGTAAATTGGTCCGATCCGGGATGCGGAAAATAGCGACCGGTCAATGAAAAATGAAAAATTAAAAACTTTACTGCGTAAAAAATAAAATACTTCGGTCTATCACTGCCTATATCACTACACCGTCGTTTATTTCCACCTCTCTTTCTGAATAACAAGCTCCTCACCGATTACTCTATATTTTATAAACATTCCTGTCATATGAATCTAAACTTCGTCTTTTTGTGACTTCCTCTTTCTGCCCAATCTTTCCCACGTCGCTGTCGAATTTATCCTTTCTATGGAGTTAAGGCCTACCGTTCTCAGCACTTTTAGTTCAAAGCATAAATCAGTCCACGGTACGCTGGCGATTGCGGTTCTCTCTTTAATTAAGTTTTAAAACGCAGTTTATTTTGATGTAGTGTATTATGTTCAGTTTACAGAAGGCTCCGCTGCTGCGTCGGCCTTCCCGCCTCCATGGCACCCATTGCTACGCTTATCAATCATGCACGGAATTTCTAACTTTCCTAACGATTCTCCCCCTCTTTGTCTTTAATGCGAAACTGTACTCATGTTCATTTGTGTCCTAAAATCACTTCTGCGTCGCTTCTGAATATCTCCATCATATGCATCTCTCTATACATATTGACTGGAGTGATTTTCCTCATTATCAGTTTCTCTTTTTTTGTGTGTTAAAATTTCACAATTTCAGTGAATGTGGTCTCACGCGTCGCAAATTGTCATAAAATGACAAGGTACATTGATTACAAATTAAAAGACCACACTAATGACAACAATAAAAACCCTATTGTTTAAAATAATAATAACTACCAGGTAAGATATATGTATTCTTTAAGTTAGAATTATATTGTATATCACAGCTGATTCTCCCATTTGGAAGCTGTGATTACCGGTTGTATTTCAATGATATTGTTTGTTTTTTTTCTCCAGATGCGCTTCCATTTGATTGCGTGTTGATTTTAAATAATCAGATGCGAGTTAAATCAAATTACAGTAGAACTATCAATGAGAGCTTCAACTCCACCCTCTACAGGAAGATTACAGAATAACTACATTCAGAGAGATGGAGACCATTGGACACGGTCCAATAGCATCCTTCCGCAACGAGCTTTCGATCTAGCATCCGTCCGACACTGAAATATTTTTTTTCGGATTCCACGCCCTGTACAACCGGCATTATTTGGAAATGAGGTAAGATTCTGAAACGTTGTAACGTATTTTTGCATCAAATCGTTGGACGTTTTTTTTAAAAAAAAGTTCTGCTCATACTCTAAAATGGTCGCAGTGTTTTCACATATGGATATCCAGAAACTAAGTTACTACATAGACATAATTTAAATTTGTAGTGCTTACGATTTACTCCGAGTTTTTGACGCTAGTGCATTGTTTGTTTGTGTTTATTTTCCTTCTTCTTATTATTATTTGTATTCTTCTTCCTCTTATTATTGTTATTATTATCATTGTTATTATTGGGCTGTGTTACGTTTAACAAATTGATATAAGCTGGGAAAATATAAGGAATTCATTACTTTTAACATAGTGAGGGTTTACAGCATTGCACTTCGAAGCGGGCAAGGTCGATGGCGGTGGAAATTTTTCCAGGATTTCCTAGGAAATGTCATTGACAATAAATGCGATAATATGGCTAAAATGGTGTGCGTCACAAATATTTAATTAGGATAATTTTACTTATGCATGTGGGGGGGGTATTTAAATTGCACAGTGTAGCCCCCTTTCTCGGGGTGGCTCGGGGGACAATAGTGATGACAAAGGAAAAAACGAAGGAGACTTCATTACACTGCGCTCGCCACAACGACAGTTTATGTTCGGGATTAGTCAGTATGAACTAGATGTTGTGCTATGACGAGGCATGTTTTGGTATACATTTTTTCACAGAGCTACTTCTTAAAATGTATTATAGTTTATAATTGTCCATGGTCTCCGTGGTTCCATGATTCAAATGCGTTTCATAAGATTGACATCGGTGCCTGCGGAGACATGTGAACTTTTGAAAAGGAATTTGTCAAATTGTGTGACGCCAGACACAACGGAAGTCGCTGGCTTTTTATTTTATTTTTTATGTCCGTTATTCGTCCGTTATTAGATGTCAGCACATCACACAGTGGAGGGGATTTAGCGCCCAGTGACGCAGCCATAGCGCTAGTGTGGGTTATATTACATAAGCAGCACAAATGACCCCCTTTGTCCAGTACCAAAAAACCATCTACCATAAACACCGAATACCCGCCAGGCTTGAATCCCCGCCGGGCTCTATCATAGCTTTGTGGCATCTCATTCTGCTCCAGGAGTGCTGCAGTTCTGTGATCCAGCGTTGTCTGAAATTTTGCGACTTTCCAGAAACGTGTTTGAAAATAGTGCCTATACTCTCTGGCCAGGTATAAAAAAAATGGTTGCAATCTTGCAGACCTGCCATGTGTGCCTCTGTAAAACACCTTTGCTGGGGTTTCGGGGTAAGAGATACATTTTAGGGCCTAGTGTTAGTGTGTCCTGTGAAAGGGCACAGTTTAACTTCACCTGGACCTCTGCAGTTGAGTTTCAGTGTGCCGTCAGAATTCCTGCGTTCCCAAACTCTTAATGTGAACCACGTGGTCATTATTTTGCTACCGTACAAAATATATAATCCAATTCAATATTTATCCGTTTCCATTTAAAATAGAACAAATCTACAGTATAGCGCAGCCCAGTGTGAAATTTGCATTGTCTCATGGCCTAGTTACATTTATTGCTTGTTATTCATTTCCAGCTCTGAGAACATCAGATATAATTTGCCAGCTATCCCGAAAAACAATGGCCGTTCAGCAAACCATGCCGATTCACAGAGATTTCCTTGATTTCCTTGAAATCCCTTGATTTCCGTTAAACCAAGCAACTTTAGCGCACTTTGCGTTGCACCTTTCGTACGTACAGAGTACTGGCTGACAGGATGTATAATGGAAAAAAACTAAAACAAATGGGAACCATTACATGTATGACACTAATTTTTTTTTAAAAAGTGTCTGTATTAAAAAAAATAAAAGATTAAAGGCCTAATGAAATCAGTAACTCCTCTGTTCAGCTTTGAGCGTCTCTGTCGCCGTGTGTCAACTTACGGAACCCTCTTACGGAACCAAAGACATACGGCTCGCTTACGTCTCAGATAGCGCGGGTCCTGCGGACGTGTAATGCGGCGACCACGACTTTCCCCCTCGGTTTATAACCGTTTCTGACACAGCTGCCGAGTCCGCAATACTGTGTGTCAGTCAGAGTAATAAAGCTGTCTTTCACACTGTCACTGCGGGGGAAGAGACACTCGCTACGGGAACACTTTGCTCATTGGAGTTATGTAATTCCTGGGTGTGGTGCGGCGCACCCTCAGACTTGGCTAGTTTTCTGTAGGTTGTTTCTGTGTTAATGACGCCGCGTTGACCTCTTCTGCGGGACCACGCCTGGAAGTACGGGCCGCAGCTGTACCAGACTGTGGAAAACACTCGGGCTCTCTGTCCTTCCGAGGTAGTCAATTTCTCCATTGATTTGCAGTTGAAATGGGACCTGAAATTTCACAAATTACACATTCAGTCGATTTTAACCATTTCAATGTATAATCCCCCCCCCCCTCATTGTTTATCACAGTTTACTTAGTATTGCTTGGTTTTCGCAATGTTCTGCCTGTTCTGCCTGTCCAGAATATAACATTATGATATAATATAATATAATAATAACCTTATCATAACCTATTAACAACCTGTCAAGAATGTGATCATCTTATCCCCCTTGAGAATTCACAATGTCTGTAATGTTGAAACTTTTAGCAGAGAGACAGATAATAACTGATTAAAGCACTGTAGAATTATTAAATAAAAACTAAATTTTATTTTACTTCAAAAGGCATGCAGAGGTAGCAAAATTTAATGGACTTTCGCTTTTGTTCCCAATGCAGTTGTAACAAACATTGTTGAACAGGCCCTAAATCTGAGCGAGAATAAAAGAGAGAGAGAGAGAGAGAAATGACCACCCTCTCTACCCGACCCCCCCTTACTGAACCAAACAGCAGACTGAGACCATTTCAGTGAAGTATTCAATACTATGGTCTGCACAGTGTATTATGTACCAGGCTGGGGAATTAAATAATTTGTGTTAACAGAAATATATATTTAATGGGAACAAGTCAGTATATTTCAGGTGTGTGGAGCATGATCAGCGTTTTAAAGTGCAATAAGATATGAGAGGCAGTAGGGCAAAGAGAATGAGAGAAACTGTCGGGAGGAGTTCACATTGGGGTACCGCTTGAGAGAGTTCCGTATTTTTTCTGTAACAAATGAATTGCTGTCGCAGCCGAAGAGTCTGGATAGGCTCATTTGGTGTTGACTGGGTGGATGACAATGTGATTCAAACAGTCATTTGGAAGAATACAATTTTGAAAATCACATCACTGACATTATCTAAAGCTACTGCCAGCTCATCACTGTGAAAATGCACCCAGATCATGACATCGTATGCCTGAAGACAGCTCGGATATTTTGTCTTGCAGCCCTAGATGCGGTTACCATGGTAACCAGACTGTCTTGGGTTGGAGGGGATGCGCGTTCTTTGTTCCGGGGTCCTAACTCGCTCCTTTCCTGACCCCATTTTACATTTTTGTATTATGGCCACATATGGTTTAGTCAAGGTTCGCACAAACATTGCACAAGCTTTACTTTAGCTATTGAAGTTGGTGGTGCAACAAACACCACCTTGGCTTCTGGACAAGAAAATGGAGTTCTGCGCGTCTGGAGATAACTGAAATAAGATGGGGGAAAATCTGGAGATTACTGCTAATATGATGGGGGGAAATCTGGATATGATGGGGGGAAATAACCGAAATAGGATGGGGAAAATCTGTTCCTGGGTGAAAACATTACTCAAATAACTATTCAATAATAAATACAATACTAAACATAATAAAATAACCATTTATAAATAAATAAATAGTCCAATATTCTAAGCATTGTATAGTATTCTACAATGCAATATAGAAAAATTTTAATAGATCCTGCTGCTGCATTGGGGGATTAGAGCCAAGATGGAGTTAAGGGGAGAATTTAGCGCCCACTGTCAGGTGTTTAATGCCATCCGTTTGTTCTCTGGCCTTTTGGATGACTTGGCATCCATTGCAGGCCTTGCATAACCGACCTTGACCCGAAAGGTCCTCAGTACCGAGAACGGTCAATGTTATTACACGTCACAGAAGGGTGCGTATGTGGACTGCACTGTTTTGGAAACGGGGACTGTTAACTGCTATGGATGAGCGATTGAGCTTCAGGGGATGAACTAAAACTGAAGAATAAAAGCACCAGTGGAGGCACGTAGAGCCTTTTGTTACAAAGTTATCTACACTACAGACACGGGCTATTTCAGTCCTGATGCAACCGGCTACATCTGCAGATGCTATGTACGTTTGAACGTAAGTACTTGTTTATCTATTTCAATATGCTATGAACTGAAAGGTAACACATCTGAGGTTAGAATATTGTTTCCGAGTTCCTGCTGAGAACCTGTTCTTCAGCACCACGCTGACCTGTTTTCGGTCTTGTTGCAAACAAAGCCGTCTTTTCCCTTGTATGGTCCTTTTTGTCCACAGACAAAAATCAATGTTTTGGTCCATTGTGCAGTTCAACAGAACCCAGGTGTCTGTTGAATGCATTGTGAAGGTGACCACCACGGTTCTTTCCCTGGTCACCTTTGCATGTCCTACTGTGAACATAGAGCTGCAATGTTCGGCTGCCAAAAATAAACTGCTGAAGTAGGTAAAGTAAGAATAAGTAAGAATACTAGTACTGAAACTAACTTTAAATAACTTAATTATACTGATAATCTAATCTGCTAAATCCCATAAAATTAAATTAGGATTAATATATATTTTTTGGAATCTTTATTTTGCAGTGTTTGAACAAGGCTTAATTTTACTTTAGTGTAAATGCGAGCTCAAATTAACGGTAACTCGAGCGACATCTTTGAAAATAATCAATGCTGTTATTTCATTATGGACAGCATTGAAAACCAAAAAAGAATACAAATGCGTTATACAAAAAAAAAATTATATTTCCACAGGATTTCTAAGCCATTTGATTGATGTCGCAGAAAAGCTAGCCAAGCGGAAAAAAATTGATCAGAATAGAGATTAATTCAATTTGACATGTGATTAAGCTCCCTGCTTACCAGCTGAGGCTAACACGACATGACTAAACATGGATGGTGCCAATTTTTCTGTTAATACTGCATCGGGGGAACTGATGGGAGAATTCTAGCACCATGCTGTGACATCTCATAAATAAGAGCAGTATAGATGTCTCTATGTGAGCCAATGGACACCCCTGAGCTCTGCGAAAGGCCCCCGGGTTTTCTGAACCTCGCGCGCCCATTGCATTGTGGGACAATTCTTACCGTCTCGTCTCTCTGTCGCCACCTGTCTGCCTGCCCTCACCTCCCTCAGGGCTGTCACGGTGTGACAATGTCAATCTACGACCAGCTGGCCCGACAGGTTGAGGCTCTCAGGAAGGAGAACACCCATCTGCGTAGAGAGCTAGAGGACAACACCAACCAACTGTCCAAGCTGGAGAATGAGACCTCCAACATGAAGGTTAGGGAGGGGAGGGACCAAGACTCCCAAGGTCAGGCCAAACTCACAGCAGTAGTTGCCATATGGGAGTTGAATCATAAAAGGATACATTAAAACCATGCGCAAAAAAAAGAAAAATGTACTTCTGATCTCCTGAATTAATTTTATTTATTATGACTTAAGCCTGGCCAAGTGAGACCGTTTGCATACTGTGTACACTTAAAGAAAACAGCTATATTAACAAAAGTAAGAACAGATCGTGATGCCCTTTGTGAACCATGAACAAGCAGAGATGAAGCCCAGGTTGTTTTAACCTAGATTCTCATTTCAATCCGGGCCTTTCCCGTTGTCCTGTGTGTTTCTTCCTTAAGGTTTGTGAGGCTAGCAGAAAGAATGGAAGGTATACATTGGGTATCCAGCATTTTATACATGCACCTGTGTCTGTCACTGATGGACATGTAGGTTTTCAGTTCAGGCGGCCCCGCCCTTGTGTTCCCAGCTAAATGTTTTGTTAGAAAGTCCTTGTCCAGAAGGTCTCATTATCATGCTTCATTACCATGTATATTTCCCTTTTAAAAAAATCGACGTAATCTCTGATCTCTGCAAAGAGGTTTTGTTTTTTACTAAATTGGAAACCCTTCACGATGTAGGCCTTTACTTTAACTTAAATTAAGAAACGAAAGAATCATTCTGACGGAGAAAAAATCAATTTCACAAGGCAGGAGAAAAACGGCCATGGCCTTTTAATGATATAAGTCTGTCAGGAAAGATCTCTGTTCCTATGCAGGATTCCTTTTGTAAAGCAAATTGACTTCAAGGGTTTCTGCAGCCAATAATGATGCAGTCAGACCAATTTGCATCAACCCCTGTGCTGTCTCAGGAGTCTGACTATTAAGTTAGTATTTCAAGAAAAGCCAACCTCTGTGATCTCGTAAGCTCCACAACCGTCTGTTGTCATCTATTTATTAACCTTGGTGCATGCCGTATATCCCAGAATTCCTCTGTGACTTCTACAGAGTGTACCTTTTTTAAATACTGGAGATGGGTGACTGGGTATACTTGGTTATCGTCAACAATGTTACAGACGTTATTTAAGCCCCAAGAGCTCTTTTAAAGTCAGGATTATAAAAAGAGGAGACACACACACACTGAAGTTGGACTGTTTCTCCTTTTGGAAGGAAGTGATGAAACAGCTTCAGAGAAAACTGAAGCAGGAGGCTCACACTCTGACCTCTACTGGGAGGAGTGACAAGCTGACCCAGCATAAAGGTGTGTTTGCCAGAACTTCATTTCGCTGTGTTTTGCAATTTTTTAAAAACGAGCAACGGAATTACTTTTCAAAATACACTGACGAAAATATCTTGGCTACAAGATGTATGTAATGGATTTTCGAAAAGCACTTTGTAGAAGAGCTATTGCTTTTTTTTTTGGTCATAAATTTTCTGCTTTAATACGGCTCTTTAGGGTCACTCATGGATTTGGCCGACTACAGTGAACTGGAGTGCCAGGCAGATGTCCTGCGACTTCCCTCAGACTGCCTGGCAGCTGAAGTCAGTGAAGGGGAAGACTCTGCCTGCAGAAGGAGAGACGTGAGCCCTGTCCACGCAGCAGCCCACCCGGGTTGGTCTGTCTGTGGAGAATCGATGGCTACACACCTTCTGGAGGGGATTATCCCCAGGGCAGGAGCCAATGGGGGGAGCCCGGTCACCTCCCAGGACTGGGAGGACATCTTTAAGGGGAGGTGAAGGGTCTCTTTCAGCTTTCTGAGATGATCAACCCACCAAAAATCAATGATCCCTTTTCTCCTTTCTGCTCTCTCTTCCTTGACAGTAGTCATGAACAAATCAGCTCAGTCCAGTTTGGGTTAGATGCTTACTCTGCTGAATCCGCACTGAGCGACGGTGCGCAGACAGTCAGTCTTCTGTCGCTGGCGCGTGATCCGCACTGAGTATTGCTCAGCCTGACAGATTAGTAAATAAGTAAGTGTAACGCGTCACCGTTGGTGCCTGTCTTCCAGAAGCTCGCTGCTAGGAGAGCCTGAGGAAGAGGAGCAAGCCCGTTACTGGTGTTACTCCCAGCTGCGAGGGTTGTCACGGCAGCTAATTGACTTTCCAGGCATTGACACAGTAAGTACAGCTCCGTTTCTCCTTTGTATATAACCTGGCGTATAACCCTGTGTTGGACCGACAGTGGACCAATTCGATGTCTGTAATGCATACCTTCGGCAGTTCATCAGAACGTAACGTGGTGTTTGAACTATTGAACAGATAAAAATATTTATCCGCCTGCTGTTTAATTTTGGCAAGTCTTTATTCGAAAAAAATAAAATACCCGAGGTTTGCAAACAATCAGGCAGTTACCAAAGGTTGATATTACTGTAGGCCAGTCGACGGCTTTTAAAGGGATATGACATTCACTGCATTTTAAAGGGATATGACATTCACCTCATTAATATCTAAATCTTTATTTGTTACGTCAGGAGTCTCCACAGAGCAGGAAGTGCGTGAGTTTATGCATCCGTTTAGGCTAGGCGGCGCAGGGGTCTGGAAGTGGTGTTATAATTATTACGTTGTAGGTTCAATTTCCTGGAGGGATATCCTGTGACAAAGGTCATTAACCAGTTTTCCTCAGTAAACATCCAGGTGTTAAATTTGTAAGGCACGTGAGTCATCCAAGATAAATGTGTCTGCTATGCAAATAACACGAAAAATCCAACCCAGTGCGTTAACCCCGCTTCACCCCCTGGTTCTCCTGTGTAAGTCTGCTCTACACAGTCGTTTATTCAGCCGCTCTGAGTTTTTTTATGCCCTTCCCTCCGTACCTCTCCTGCGTGTTGACAGCTCATAACTAAACCAGGCTTTATAGATGTGCTGAATTATTCAGGACCTGCACCTTGAGGGGTTTACCAATGCGCCGTGCACGTGCTTGTATGGTAACATTATGAAATTACTTTAACAGTTACATTTTATGAGAGGGATGTCATTATCCATGATGTCGGGGAATCATGACGGATCTCTCAGAAAGCGGACCTTACATTAAAATTGTAAAATATAGATTACCTTAGGGAAGAATTATGTGGTTCTGCAGGGCAAAATGTATGTGTGTTATCACAGCGTTCGTGTAAACAGGAATTTATTTGAAGAAAAAAGGTTACATCCACAAATATCACTAAATTATTTTATTTAGATTCATGGTGTCCGTTTTTTGTTTTTTAAGAGCTCTGAGGTTTTGTGGTACATATCTTTGTTAAAAAAAATTCCAGTCAGTATTACTCAGTGAATTATACATGACCGATTCCACGGTTTAAATAAATCATGGTAGACTCTTAATTTATACTTATATCAGAATTGTCTTGGTTTAAAAAAAGAGCCTAAAATATGTATTTAAATCTGTCTTCAGAAATATGAATTGGATCATTTAGTAAATATACAAATGAACATGAAAATTGCTTTGCGATGCTCAAAATGGTGGCTGGTTCGTTAACAAATCATCCTTTCCCCTCATGTTGTCGAGTTTAATATTCAAAACGTCGGGAACTTTTTTATTTACATTTGAATTTGCGTCTAAGCTGTACTGTTGTCATTTTATAATACATGTCTATCTGTTTTCAGTTCCTGTGTTCCATATTGATTCCAAAGACCTTCATCCTGGCAGCCCGTTCCATCAATTGAATTGAATTGACTTAGATCTGAAAATTATCATGGCCCTTTGTCAGTCTTCAGAGAAAAGCAATTGGAAAAAAATAATCATTTGGAAAACGTCAACATTCAGAGAGTACAGTTGCCATGACATATGGTTACCGTTTGATATTCAAGATGCCGAAGGGAAGAGGAAAAATTGATAGACCCTTTGTGACACAGCCACAACAAACCAATAACTAACAGCCCTTGTCATTACTTACAGACTAGCAGCTTTGAAAGGCCAGAACCTGAAATTACATTGCACTCCTCTATTCCAGGAACTGGAGAGGACGCGTACAAAGTAAGCAGCGAGCATGGAAATATACTTTTCACTTAGCTGTTATGCTTGTCAGCTGTTATCTTCAAGTTCATTAAAAACTCCAAATACTCAACGGTCTTAGAGTTCTTGCTCCAAGCCACACCGAAACCCCTCCATGTGCTTCCCTGCTCCGACCAGGTGGAGGCGCTGTTCTGGCTGCTGTCTCTGTTGGCCATGAGGGACAGGGAGGAGGTATCCTGCACGCTGCTGGCCTTGTCCAGCTGCCGGGACATCTGCATGGCTATGCGCAGATCTGGCTGCGTCCCTCTGCTTGTCCAGATCCTCCACGTGGAGGCAGCTCCAGAGGGAGCGGTTCCCAAGGTCTGGGGGAGGTGCAGCCGGCAGGCCCGGTCCCGCATCAGCGCGGCCCTCCACAACATTGTGTACGCCCAACCGGACGAGGGGCAGGCGCGCCGTGAAAAGAGGGTGCTCCATGCACTAGAGCAGATTCGCGCACACTGCGACAGTGGCTGGGATTGGATAGAGACCAGCCTTGGAGACCCAACCCCTGGAGGTAACCCAACTCCTGGAGGTAACCCAACCCCTGTGGAAATGTTGGGACTGGGGATGTTGCCAATGCTTCATAACGCCGATCCAATATTAAAGCAAATGCAAAGCTTGCGTGTTTTTTTTCCCTTCTTCTGCTGATGTGTTTTCTCAGCACCCCCAGATCCCGTGGAGCCTCAGATCTGCCAAGCCACTTGTGTCGTCATGAAGCTCTCCTTTGTGGAGGAGTACAGGCAAGCCATGAATGAACTTGGTAAGTGTGCATACCAACAAATGCCACATCACAACCATTTAAATTAAAACAATATATAAGTTGGTCCTCTAGGTGTCACGCCTACTGTAATAACCCATAAACAATGGCTTTTTTAGTAAACTGTAACAATATCAAAAATATCCATTATTGAAAATAAATCATATAGGTTAAAAGTAGCTTTAAATAAAAAATTATGTAAAACGATAATGAAATAGTAAGAAGGAGAAAAAAAAAACATTTAGTTTTTACATAATTTTTTAGTTTGGTAAAATGATATTCCATTTTGTCAAGGAAGTGTCTTGATTCAATTGGGACGTTGACCTAAAATAACCTCTTAAATCAATCAGTTCAATACCCCACTGATTGTTCTCTTAATTTATCTAGGGGCTATTTGTCTGATGTAGCAGTGGGCAATGATATTTACTCACCCTGATGGTTTGATCCATGGTAACTTACATGGCCATTAAAGCAAGATAATGCATTTTTCCTTCTTTTGCTAGGGGCTCTGCACGCCATAGCAGAGCTAATGCAGCTGGACTGTGAAATGTACGGGACGCCAACCCCCTCTCCCAACATGCTACTGCGGCGCTACGCTGGCATGGCACTCACGAATCTCACCTTCAGAGATGTGGTTAACAAGGTAAAAGTTTAACACCGGCAAGCCAGTTCATCGCAGAAAGACATCAATAACAGGCATACAAATACTGTGAAGTCAGCTGTACGCGTACAACTAAACACATCAAATTCTGTCAGTAGTACTGCTGCCTGGGTAAGGTTGAATTCCTAATTTTAAAGTAGAACATAAAACATAAACCTCGACATATTTTTTTTTGCATTTAGGAAAAGGCTATTCATGAATATTAATGGAACAAACTAATATCTGTTTTTAAGGCCACTCTGTGTTCCAAGAAAGAGTGCCTGCGAGCAATGGTTGCACAGCTGTCCGGTCAATGTGAGGATCTGCACCAGGTACAGCTGCTCTCCAACACAAACAGTAGTCCCATTCACTGTATCCTGGCTCAGTAATTCACATCATTTACATACGAGTACAGGCTAAATCCTTCTTACAATTTACGCCTCACAATGCTACACAAAAACTGCACATTTAAAAAATGATTTACAAAAACGTCAAAGTTCCATAAAGACAGAGCCAAATATCCATAGTATTTTATGTGGTCTCTTGCTTTTTTTAACAGGTAGTGTCTAGCATTCTGAGAAATCTGTCCTGGCGTGCCGATATTAACAGCAAGGTGATCCTGAAAGATGTCGGCAGTGTGTCTGCACTGATGACCTGTGCAATGCAAGCCACCAAGGTGAGGGCACGTTTCCTCAACTGGATTAATGCCATTGCCAAGTTTAATGTCCTTCGAATAAAAATAGCTCGGCACTCAAAAGCCAAAAGGCTAGCTATTGGGATTTTACCAAAGAAGTTTCATGCGTTATCTTTACTTGCTTAGCAGATTCCTTTATCCAAGGAACCTGCAATCCTTTGGACGTAGGCCTATGTGGTGCATATGTCCTTTTTCGGCTTGCAAACCTACGGTTAGTCCTTTTGCAATCAGCAATAATTGCATACAAAAACAACGCTTGTATTTCAGGAGTCTACACTGAAGAGCCTGTTAAGTGCTTTGTGGAACTTGTCTGCACACAGCACGGAGAACAAGCTGACAATTTGCTCAGCGCATGGGGCGCTTGGGTTCCTGGTCAGCACCCTAACATACAAATGCCAGAACAACTCGCTTGTTATCATAGAGAGTGGTGGAGGCATCCTGCGCAATGTATCCAGTCTGATTGCTACCCGTGAAGATTACAGGTATATCAGTGCATAGAGATCCTAATATTGATTCTGTGCATTGTCTCACGTTGCCTGACAATGTAATTTTTTCTTCTTCTTGTAAACAACGGTCACACCTGCATCTCGACATTCTCCGTTTCCCCACAGGCAAGTTCTCAGAGACCACAACTGCTTACAAACCTTGCTGCAACATCTGCGGTCCCACAGCCTGACCATTGTGAGCAACGCTTGCGGGACCCTGTGGAACTTGTCCGCCCGTAGCGCCAAAGACCAGGAGCTGCTATGGGACCTGGGGGCAGTTGGCATGCTGCGCAACCTCGTCCATTCAAAGCACAAAATGATAGCCATGGGTAGTGCTGCAGCACTCCGTAACCTCATTACCAACCGCCCACATAAGTATAAGGAAGCTGCCGTTATATCCCCTGGGTCCTGTACGCCATCACTATACATGAGAAAGCAGAAGGCCCTAGAGGCTGAGCTACATGCTAATCACTTGGCGGAAATCTCAGATTCGACGGACAACGAAAGTCCTAAACACACGAGCATCAAGAGACCGTTGCGGCATTCCGAGAACCCGGCAAAGGATTATGCCTCCGACTCAGGCTGCTTTGATGATGATGAGACTACCAATTTCTCCAGCAGTCTAGACACAGGGAGCTTCTCCATGCTTTCAATTTTTCTAAACAACTCCAACATTCTTCACAATCAGCCCTGCAAGACAGAACTCGAACCTGAGCAAGACATGGACCCACAGAAAGACAATGACAAGAAGTCCAGTGCTTCCATTGGCCCAGTGCCCAACGTAGCAGAGAAGCACAAGAAGATGATCACCTGTTCTTTGGTCAAGATCAACAAGCTTGTGGATGACGTTAGCATGCAAATATCGTCAGAAGACAGCTTCAGTCTTAGCTCTGAAGACAACTTTGTCGAGTGGCAGTGTAGGCCAGATGTGCTTCACGAGGCCAGAGCCAAATCCTGCTCCCCCTGCCGTCAATCAGACACTGGGAGCTCCAAAAGCAGAGAAAACCTTAGCAAAGCCCATGCACACTTATATGTGAAAACAGCTTATAAAGGCTTATCCACAGAGGGCGTAAATTGCAGCAGCGCCGACGATGATTTCTGTAGCAACAAGGACCAGATCCGGGCCTCTGTGAGGTCAGCAACTGTGCAAAAAAGGCCTTGTAACTTGGATCTTAAAGTCGATTATTATAGAGATCTTGAACAAGGGGCGCGACATAATCGAGGCGGTCGAAAACAGATGCAAGAGCCACCACAGCATGCACCAATGACTGTAACACCTACAGTCTCCTCTGAAGCCGCTGTGATCACTGCCAAGTCACCCCCCTCATATGAGCAGATACCTTTCATCCAGAATTTTTCTAAATTTGGAGTTGGAATGACTCCAATCAGTGTTCAAGCAGCCCAAGCAATAACGCAGCAGGTCTGGATGCCTATTGTACCGACCAGTGGATTTATGAGCGAGTTTTCCACAATAAACTGTTCACTGAGCCCAACTGAAGGGCAGGTGGAAACCCTGCAGAAGTATTCAGTAGAAAACACACCAATTTGCTTTTACCGCTGCAGTTCTCTGTCCTCCTTGTCCTCTGGTGAGGGAGCCCTAGAGAAACAGAGCCCAGATGAGAATGAACTAGAAAGCGACTCATCTCTGGAGAGTATTGAAGTAGAAGAATGTGATCGGATACCGAGAAAAAAGGAAGGCGAAACCTTGGAAGATCCGAGCAAGAAAGCCAGACCAGATCAGAAAACAAGTGTAAACCGAAACGGTCCCCTCATTCAGCCCATCCAAGCCCCCAGCGCCACAAAACGGGAGAAGGCATTGCTTGGCAAGGTGTCACCTGAAAGACCTGTAGATACGGCCCCATCTAGCTCCTCTGAGAACTACTTCCTCGAGACCCCACTTGTGATGAGCCGCTGTAGCTCGGTAAGCTCGCTGGGAAGCTTCGAGTCCCTGACTATTGCCAGCTCTGGGCAGAGCGACTCTTTCAGTGAGATCAGTAGCGGGACCATAAGCCCGAGTGATCTGCCTGACAGCCCAGGCCAGACAATGCCACCAAGCCGCAGTAAAACACCTTGCTCCGTTGACCCAGGTGTTCAAGTGACACCTGTCGGAGGATGTGGAGGACAAGAGGAGTGCAGGAAGCAGAAGTCCGTGGAAATTTCGGACTTCAGGGAGAAATTCAGCCTACCCGTAGATTTCGATCCCATGATCCCATACTTCACAGTGGAAAAGCCCATAGAAAACTTTTCGTGTGCATCAAGCCTGAGTGCTCTGCCACTCCATGATCACTATATTCAAAAAGATGTGGAGTTAAAGCTGATGCCCCTGCATCACCATAGGGACAACACGATGTCTAATCACATGGGTAGAGATGAGGCAGAGTATGGGCAACCATCCGGCATGCACGTGGATAGCCCAGCTGAGAGATCTAGTGACTGCAACTCAGAGGATGACATAGAAATTCTTAAAGAGTGCATAAACTCAGCAATGCCCTCCAGACTAAAAAATGCCACACATTTCCACAAATCCCACTTGCATCCGCCTGTTTACATGGTACCTAGTCATAACAGCGAGATGCTTTCAGCAGAAAGGGCTGGAATGTCTGAAAAATATTTTTACCTTGACAATACTTACTTCAATGACTCTTGGAAACTGGAGGATTGGGAATTGAAGGAGCCCAAACAAATGAAGAGAGCAATTAAGAAGGTAATGGAGACACGAGCGGCAATTTCACAGATCAGAAGGCAAAACAAGTCACCGAATAGTATTAGCCAAAATCACGAGCAGGTTCATCTGCAGAACTCAATGCAGCTAGATCAATGCATCACCAAACAGAGCACAGAAAATCAGAATGCACTCTGTATAGAGATGTCCCAGAGTAGCTTGTATGTTGACTGCACAAACATGAAAGTTGAAGGTAAAATTTCATCCCTAGGGAAAAAAGGAGATGGAAATGTATTAAACAATAGTGCTGCTAATGTAGACCAAGGAGCTTCAACCCAATCAAAGCACATTAGTGTCGCTAGTCAGATAAAGCCAGGTAATTTAATAATGGATGAAACACCTCCTTTCTGCTCCCTCAGTTCATCGGTCTCCTCACTAAGTGATGTTGCCTTTCAGGACCACTGCGATAAAAGCCAGCAAACATGGAATAAAAACCGGCATCTTATCATGGCAGACAGTATCTGTGATGGTGCAAAGCTTCTGAACCTCCAAGGTATAACATCTGCCACGCCGAAGAAAAGGTGGCAGCGGACACCAAAAAACGAAAGAAAGCGCAAACCAAAGAGCCACGCGCTGAAATCTCCGGAGGTGGAGAGTGAGGACAAAGCCACCAACGGAGACTCCGACCTTGATAGCGTTGAGTGGAGGGCCATACAGGAGGGAGCTGGCATTGTCGTTGCGCGGCTTCAGGCGGCCTCCGAGGCCCGTGAGCCTTCCTCCGAATCTGAATCGATGCTCTCGATTACATCTAGCGTTTCAGCGGGATCGAGCCTTCACCCCAAACCGAGAAGGGGCATCAGGAAGAACAACGATAAAGACCACAGCAACAAGGTGAACAAGATGTCAGAGGACAGAAACCTAAGGACACAAATAGATTTTTCCCAACAGAAGCCAGTGACAAATCTGCCGATGGATTTCAGAGGTAGGGCCGTGACCCATATGCCAAAGAAAGAAGGAATTACCTTACAAAAGCAAACAACAAAGACGATTTCACCCAAGGTGGAGACATCGATTAAGAGCTTAAACATAGACCTTACTCAACAGAGGTCGAGGAGTGTGAACAGATTAGGACACCTGAATGATGCTTCTCAAATGTCTGTGTCTGAGAGAAGCGCAACACCACCTGCTAGGATACCCAAAAGTTCATCTCAAAGCTCTACAGCATTGAAGCAATCTCAGAAGAAACAGACAACCTCACAAATCAGAAAGCCCGTTCAAAAAAAAGGAACAAAAACTGCCAATTGCCAAGCTGATCAGAGGGGGAACATGTCTGCTTCACCTGATGAGAAGCCCGGACACAATAACTATCCAGCAGAAAGAAAAACACATAAGTCACCTGTAAGAATACCTTTCATGCAGAAACCTCGCAGGGTGCCTTCAACCACAAATACTCTACCACCCCTAGTTACCAACAAACCGTCTTGTGTCAGTATTAAAAACAAAGATTTATCAGGGCCACAAACTCGACATGCCAGTCATCTTAAAAAAGTTCACCTGACTACAGGCTACTCAAATAGCAACAACATAGATCAAAACAGTTTAGTGAGACAGCTCACATTCATAAAGGAGTCAGCCAGTGACCTGAGACATGGGGTACCCTGCTCACAATCAATGCCTACCTCCCAGAGTGCATCACACCAGGAAGAAGTACAAGAAAGGAGGCAAGGACAGTCGAAAAGCCAAAGGCAGGAACAGAGACCTCTCGGTAAGAGTTCGACTCTCTTCAGAGCCAGCTCTAATGATAGAAATCTTACAACAAAACACCCAGCCAGAAGAACTAGCTCCGTGAGCCCTTGTAGGCAAAGCAACCGTTTGGGGAACCAGCAAAGAAAAAGTCAGATCTTCAACCAGCCCTCCTCATTTCCCAGTTTAACCTCCTTAAATAGTACCACCAACTCAAGTGGGGCAGAAAAGAACCAAAAAGGCCCCAAGGAGAGACAGCAGCAGCACCCAGGGTCACAAATATCCGGCGGAATGACTTGGAGGAGGATAAAAGATTACAACGTTCCCCAAATGCCATCAGTGTGGTCGAATCCTGGGCAAAAGCAGGTGCTGCCACAAGTGCCCGGGAAACTTCCCACAATTCCCATGCCATCAGGAAAAGCCAGTGATGCTATAGTTCAAACAGATGATTTTACAGCAAACGATGCCAATTCGAGCGCGTCCCCCACCAACGAGAAAGCTCCGGTAATAAAAGAGGAAGAAACCAAGATTAGCACAGATCCCGCAAGCAACACTGACATGCAAGACGCCAGAGGTTTCGATAACTCCTTCAAGAGCCACAACTCTGCCTCGTCCTCTCAGTCTGTGGAGGGACACGACTTAAGTGCTGAGGACATCTCGCAGGGCCTTCCCAGCAAAGCTGTCAGAGTCATTCCTTACAGCTACATCCCAAGTTCTTTAGCATGTGGCCTACAAAACACACAGATGCAAGCGACGAAACTGAGTGGAGCTTTAGGAGAACCGCTTGAAGCTTAGCAAAGTGCATGTAGCAACACGTATCCATGATCTCGCCAGTGGTCCTAAACATTTAGCTCTCAGGTGGTTTTTTCATTTTTGCAAATGAATCAGTTAAAAAGGAGAAAATAGAATGCAGCTTTTTTTTTTACTGTTTATATTTGTACATACTTTTTGCTTGCCCATTTTAAGTATTAAGTTTAAGTATCGGAAAAAATGACAAATATGCAAAAGACTTATCAGAACCTAGTCTGATTACTGGTCTGCTTATTTACTATAGACTGTAGTGGTGCTGGATAAACTGGAGAAAGAAAAAAGAATGTATATATATATATATATAAATTGAAAAATATATAGAATGCAAAAGTTAAGCAGAACTTATGAGCATGGTCTGACGAACCACTTGATTAATTTTAGTAGCAAGTAAAGTACACGGGACTGAAGGAGTTCACTGATACACAGTCACAGGGACACCAATAATTATTCACGAGCACCTCAAGATATCGCAGCAAGCGGGAAATTCTCTTGGAATTTGGACTTAAGGTTCTGACACACCTCTTGAGGAGCGCAGTAACAGTGCACGCCCCTACTGAAATGCCACACAAAAACACACTGCTGAACTGGCTTTGTGTACATGATATAGTCTGCTAGAAAATGGACTGCAACTAAGCATCATTACCCTGTCTTTAACTACATTTTTTGTTTTTTTGTTTGTAGAAACTGGCTCGAACAAAATGTATGCGTGGGCTACTGCGGTCAGAAGATCTGCTTAGCTGGCTTCATAGAAAAGGATGTAGAATTGGACAGATACATGTTTAGACTCTTGATAAATGTTAAGTCTTGAGCGTACATAGACAGTTTTTTTTTTTTGTTTATTTTCAATGAAGCATTTTTTCTAAATGCGGTCGGAACGGTTTGTTTGCCCGTTAGCTGCAGGAGGAAACCAAAATTTGACCTGCGGAAGTTCAAAAGATTTGAGATTTGTTCAGTGTGATGGTTTCAAAATAAAATGTTTAAAGAGAATAGTCACTGCACAACAATTTACGATTACTCTGATTACTCTTAAATTGCATTTATTTTAAATGTGAGGTCACATTGTGTCCCATGCTTGAAAAGAGAATTTTGCATCTAGGTTATTCCCTTAAAAATAAAATTATTTTCATGACAAAACATAAAAAAAGTGTGTATACAAACTTATTTGATTGCATATTAAAATTATATCATTCAAGAACAGCTCTGAAGATTAAATAATTAGACCAACATTGGCATTTGAATACACAATAATTTGTAAATGAGGAAACTCAACAATTCTTTGCCACAGCTCTAGAATATGAAAAACGGGAACAGCTGTAGGAAAAACTTTTTATGATCAGGTTACATCTGCAAAACTCCCAATAGTAAACAATGTATTTAAACCCACATAACTTAAATCACAATTTAAAGTAGCCTTCATGAGCTAGGTGTAGGATTTTTAACTTGCTCACATTTCACTTAAATGACAATTCAAAATGGTTAGACTGAAACAACTAAAACAGAAAAAGGTGTTAATTGCACTGTGCCCCCCACTTAGATAAAAGTTCTTGTCAATGTCAATACCAATAAATTAGCAAAATCAAAGTGAAGATGCAAAAATCATAAATATTTCAGAAATGAGTGCTACTTTACACATTCACATTACAAAAAGTGGCTTTGGCCTTTCCCAAATAGAAACGTAAACTGTGACACCCTATAGATTGTGTAAAAACATATGGCCCAGTAGTCACTTTCAAACATTTTCCCTGTGACATTTTCCCAGACTGGACACTGTACGGATTGTAAACGCATAAGTATTATCGCCTTAAAATCAAACCAGGCTGTATCGTGTAATTTCCCCCAGTCCAGTTGCCATATCTAAAAAGTAGTATGATATTATGCAACGTCAGAAGTCTTTATCCAAGTTTATTATTTCTGAAGGACACAAAACCCCATGCAATACCGAGAGATTTTCTTGGCACATCAGTACTGCATGTCCATCAGAGGAATCTTCAAATCTCAGCTCTTTTGCTTTTCAACCTTTCGCTGGATCACTGAGACTTCTCATGGCCAAAGGCAGCTACTTTGGCCGCTATAAGAAAGGAAAAACACATTAATAAAATGACCAAATGATTAGCTCCATTAGTGTGAATAACAGAAATTACTCATGTGATCGCACACGTTAGCGCGGTCCAATTATTAGATTCTGTAGGTGTGGGGGGGGGGGGGGGGGGGGGGGGGGGGGGGGGGGGGGGGGGGGGGGGGGGGGGGGGGGGGGGGGGGGGGG
>JAOYSI010059051.1:0-24217 GCA_025775065.1 Hiodon alosoides
CCCCCCCCCCCCCCCCCCCCCCCCCCCCCCCCCCCCCCCCCCCCCCCCCCCCCCCCCCCCCCCCCCCCCCCACACATTCAGTGATGCAGATAGCCCATCTCTGGAAGCTGAGACACCTTAATCTCAAAATCAGATCTGAAGTAATACCAAATTACTATTATTATTATTATTATGCCGTTAAAATAAAGGACAATTCAATATGAACAGATTAAAGAAAAGATGCTGATGGGTATACCATTTTCTCACAGCCTAATACAGAAGCAAGGCACTGAGAAAGCCTCAAGGATGTACGGAATGTATCCGATATAGATAAAATAACCAGTGTTAACCATATTCAACTTCAGCTAATTCAGTATGAACATACTAAAGCCAACAGCACCACCTGCTGATCATTTGATGTACAGCATGCTATATATTCACCGTAATACAACACATTGCTTCAACACTCTTTTGCATCACTCCACTAACAAAAGATAGTATGGTTAAACGGTTTTATAACAAATGTATAATTAAATCAGAAACTGATTTTTAAAACATTTTGAACACTTAAAAGCTAAATGCTGCATATATACAGAATTTTTAAAGTGCTCAATTAACCAACAAATTTGTATTTCGTACAATACCCAAACATATCAATCCTAAATTGCAATGTTTCCGCAGAAAAATCCAATTGGAACGGTAGGCAGCATACAATACTGTGCTGAGAAACCGTGCCAACATTATCTGACACCAGAGGTCCAATAGTCCAAAACACTGTGCAATTTCTGCTGTTGTTGACTAAAGTAAAACCTTTATTTCTGATTACAGCATTAATACTTATTATAAGATGCAAATGTAACAGTAAACAGTAAAATACAATATCAGAGAAGAGTATGAGAAGGATGTTCAGCAACAAAACCCGACATTTCTTGACTAGTCACATTTACAACCCAGACCTCAAATTTTGGTATTCCACCAACGCACTTTACATAACTGTATACATTAGCCTTTACTTTTTTTTCGAGTGGAAGAAATAAGACACTTATGTAAAGTGGGATTACCGGGTCGCCAAAGTTTTGATTTGGTCAAAAGTCTTAGTTCTAGCATATATTTTTAAATATCTGTGTATAAAAATAGCCAAAGTAATGCAAGTTTAAAAGATATGTTGAATTTAATTGATAATTAAAAGGGCAAATGATAAATATTTCATTGAAATATCTTAGTTTCTCGGTTTTACCTTAAGGGGCCTCACCCAAGTATAAAACAGCAGGGAAGGAACATTAAATAACGTTGGGGTGTGCCCAGTCTCTGCGGCAGACTGGATTTACGCCTTATATTTGTCATAATTGTAACACTAATTGCAAAAATCAGAAAAGTTTAAAGCAAAAAAACTCGACAAACAAAATACAGCATTTCCAGTCTTAACATACTAATCACCAGACAGCTCTGCTGGCCCACTTTATAAGTCTTAATTTCCAGCACCTAAGTGTGGTCCCATCAGCCAAATCACACGTGCCTCTCCATATGCGTTTACCAATGAAAGTAATGGCATTTCCAATGGCATTTTCCAGTTTTTTTCTGGCTGTAAAATTTGCGATTTAACTAATACAACAGTCTTTTAAAGGATTAAGTCTTAACAGCTTGGAAAATGTAATTTATTGAAAAAAAATCATTCAATTAGTCAAAACTAATTAAGAAGTAGGTTGTTACTACTGCCTTCACACCACTAACCGCATCACTATAGATTTAGTCACTAAGGATATGAGAATTGAAAAAAAAAAAACTATTAATTGAGCATTGTAAGAAACCCAAAGCAAAGACTTAATATTGCCAATATGGTGTATCCAAAACTAAACACTCACAACAGTGTAAACTGGCCTTATACTCAGGGTCGGTGCCAGAACATAGGGAACGGACGGGCACTCAACTTTGACAGGGGGACATTTTGTTCACCACAAATAGCTTTTATTATGTGTATAATTAACATTATCTCAGGGAGAGAATTCAGCTGAAGGGGCACAGTGACATTTTTGGACAGGCCTGGAGCCCCAAGGCCCACCCATAACGCCGACGCTGCGTATACTTACAGCAGCATCCCCATCTTCCACTTTGGAAAGCTGAGGGATGGGCTTCCTCGGGATAACTAGAAAATGAGTTGGAGCCTGTGGGGCAACGTCGTGGAAGGCTACACACTAAAACGCAGAACAGAAGTTACTCAGCACATTATTGCTACCATCACTAATACAGTTGCAGTACCTCTTTAACAGTATTATGATACCGTTTTCCAAAGAAATTGAGATCTAAAACATTTTCATTGGCACACGGTGTTGGTTGACGTCCCACTGAATGAGAACATTTCTGCAAGAAATTAGGGCCCTTGAATGATATCTGGCACAGAACCAGCACGTCCACAAATTAGCAGAACATTAAACATAAACAGCGCATTATGAACAAAGCATATTGTAATTTGGCACCTTAACAATATTAATCATTTAAAATTTCGACATGGATCGCAATAAATGAATGAGCCTTCGTAGGAAACCATCTAACAACGTTAACATTAATACAATGTGCGGGGAACATTATGCTAGAATGCACATTCAAGGAGGCCTTGCATTATAATGGCCTACAATATTTACAACCGAAATAACAATTGCATCTCCTTAATAATTTTCAATTTAATAATATAATTATTCACGTTTGTACATTTCAATAATTTCCCGCGTGCACTAAAACGTAAACGAAAGCAGATTTAACTATTTATAGCTAGATAAGATACTTGTAATATTCTAGCTTTAAAACTATAAAATCTTAACAACAAAATAGTGCATTCACACCTGCTCATCTTCATAGAATATGTTTGCAGGAATCTCTTTACGAATAATTTTCCCGAAAATCGTATCACCACCTGGCTGAGCAGTCTGGGCTTTAGCAATTTCGTCAGCCATGGCTGCTCAGTGCTGCAAGCTCCTCCCTTCTCGCGGTTGCAGCACTAAGTCTAATATCTCGAGCTTTGCTTAATAGTGTTGATTTTTTTTTTTTATTCTAATCGTAAATTGATTGGTTTACTGATGTGTCAATCTAAATTTGATCTGTAAATATACTCGGAATAAGTCTGATCCGCCCACTATATACTGTATCCTTCGCACATTTGAAGGTTTGTTCAAACGGAAAGGAGTCATAAATGGATCTCGGAATTTGTCTATTGGACAAAAATTCTAAATATAACCTCTTCTAGTATAGGCAAATCTGATGCCGTGGTTCTTGTCAAGATGCTTTAAATAAAGTAAGCAAGCTATTCTGCAACAATTATGCATTACTGGTCAGTCATCTGCGGTGACTTTAGATATAAAGCATTAAAAGTTGTGTTAAAAGAAGGATAGGAGTAAGATCGATGGGATAAGTGAAGGCTAAATATTATAGTGGTTTATAGACTGCACATTTGACTTGTGTAGCGAAGGTCCATTGCTGGCCATTTGACTTTTTTATTGCAAACCCAGCTACTGTGTGGGCTATTGATACTGAACCTTAGGGTGCTAACTTAATTTCGACCGGCTCTTCTCCCAATCTATATAAAGACCTCTCAGCAATTTGTTTATTAGCTGTTTTCCGAGTAGGATAGAGATAACATGGGTGCAATTGTGCACTTAACTGCCATACTTCCTTGTCAAACAGACTCGGCTCCAAGCTGTCGGCATGTTGGTCACAGACATAATCACCATCACATCCAACTGAACCCGAGTGTCACTCTTGACTATAATCTGTCCTTCAAGGATGACATCAGTTGCCTAGTGCTGCAGATTAATCCATAATAATATCAAGAGGATTGATCCATTCATTTAATAACTTCTGGTCCAGGCCCTGGTGATCTCCTGCCTGGACTACTGCAATTAACTTCTGTCTGATCTTCCTCATACAGAACACTGCTGCTTCTGAGGTCTTCTACCAACCGATGTTCACCCACACCACTCTACTTCTGATCAAATTACAATGGCTCCCCTTTGTTGCCTGGATCGAATACAATATACTGACACTCAACCACCAAAAGACCACTGGCTAGCTACCCCAGTTAACTCATCACACAAACAGGAGAGTTAATTTGCCTGGTATTGGTAAGAGATTACATTTTCTAAAGCACATTGCCACATTCCTTATCTTAACCGCTGAAGGGGCATTCATTATTCAAAATCAAAAATACAGTATTACTATTGTTGTATTATTTCTCCAAGAAGTACACAACATAAATACACGTTTCACGGGCTTCATAATCACATCTGCCTGTTGGATGTCTTCCCATTATATTTAGAGATTTATTTAATTGATTGTGTCCTATCCTTAACCTAGTAATCACAGTTTTTTTCCCAGTATTTCTCCCCTCACCAACTTTGACCTGAAATTGATGGAGATGCCTTCCCTTGCACTCTGCATCCCACTGGTCCTGCCATCTCTTCACCACATCCACCCAAATTAAACGTTTAGCTTCCGCTTTGCTCATTTTACCTAGGATATCAACCAGCTCTCTGCGAAGGGCGTTTTGCTGGGGCAACAGCTGCCTCATTCCTCCTCACCCCCACATGTGCTGGGACTCACAAAAACCTGATCTGAGCCCCATATTCCTTATCCTTCCATGATGCAGGAGTATCTCAGAGTCCATATAATCTACTAGTTAGGGTAACAGCCACGGCAGACTAACAGGAATAGGCACTATAGTACTAAAATCCCTTCCATTCAGTCCCATCTGTCTGGCTTGAGAATCACTTACCCATCCAAAACTCATACTCTGGCCACTTTCATGTTCCAAGCACCCTTGTAACACCCCTTTCATTGGGTGAGGGACCCCATGCCCCTTTCGGTTTACTCAATAGTTTATGGCCAGCTGAGGTCTCTTAATTTTCAAAGGAATCACCACATTTCCACCTGCAGTGCAGCCACTGGCAGTGCATGAAAGGCCCCACCGAACAACCTGAGAGCTTGTGCCTGTATGCAATCAAGCCTTTCTAACAAGGCCATAGCAGCTGACCCATTAAGCACACATCCAAAATCTATCATTGAACTTAAGGCTGTATACATTGTTCTTAAAGACGTACGTGCAGCCCCCGACTCCATACCTGTCAGACAGGGCATCACATTTAAAATTCCCTACCACCCCATTAACATGCTGTCCAGGTCATCCAAAAACCCCAAGAAATCTGAAAACCTTCACTCTCTCCCAAGTATTCTCCATACAACTTCAGCCACACCTCTCCTCCTACCTTCTTCCTGGTAACAACCTAAAACCCCATTCTAATGATGACCGCTCTACCTCTTCTATTGCCTTTCTAACTAGAGATGGACAAGAATAACTTTTTCCCCCACCAACAAATTAAGTACTTACATGCGTTTTCCGTTTATCCACTGTAGGTGGCAGTAATGTTGTTTTCTATTTCTTTTTTGTTCTACATTAAACTTTTTTCAAAACGCTGTCATAGCACGCACTTCTTTAAACCAAAATCATAATACTCCGGTACAGTAGGGGGCGGTAATAAACCGGTTTAATTTCTCAACATTACATGTTATAGAAGAACAAGAAACACAAAATGGAAACACGTTTGAAGGTGATTTGAAATTGCGTATGACAAGTTCGTATTTGTATTGTACAATGCTGTATCGTGTCAGTGCAAAAATTGTTATTAATTATCTAAATACAATGTCTTATTTGTAGCTAACGGGAGAACATGTCACTAGTATCAACGCATTCAAAATGATGCAAGATTCCCGTTAATATATGGAATTTATACAGAGCTTAATTTCTTGTTTCATTCAATGATTGCACTTTCAGGTTCTCCGACTGTTTAAAGTGCTTCACAGAACAAGGAAGGATGTGTTCAAAGACGACATTACAGCATTAACAGGTACCGTTTTGCCATTCAAACCATTACCAATTTAATTTGTTGGCAATGACGCGTTGTGTAATGTAAAACGTAAATATAACTCGGCATCACTGGCTGTGCATTAGCATACGGCATTAAATATTCAGTTGTTGTCATGTAAAGACCGGGTCGTGTTTTGTTTGCTTGATTTAAGATGCCTTAGTAAGGGTAGTCTTGCATATTGCTATACGTGTTTGACTTAGAGAAGCTATGGGAGAACTGCATAAGTAACTGAATGCCCTTTGTGCTTACCTTCTATATTATTTTGCTGAGGTCCACTTTATGTATCATTTTATTTCTGCAGCTAGTAGACTAAAAATAAACGACGAGTTCAGGAAAAACAGAAAGGAAAACTCGATTGAAAATATAAATAAGGTATGCTGAATTTATATCATACATGATAACCGAACACAAACTACCATTCAAAAGTTTGGAGTCACTTACAAATTTCCTTGTTTTTTCGAAAGCTAATTTTTTGTCCATTAAAATAACATTAAATTGATCAGAAATATTGTTAATGTTGTAAATTACTACTGTTGCAGGAAACTGATTTTTAATAGAATATCTACAGAGGCCCATTAACAGCAACTCAGTCCTGTGTTTGCTAGTCCAAGTTTATCATTTAAAAGACTGATTGATAATCAGAAAACCCTTTTGCAATTATGTTAGCACAGCTGAAAGCTGTTGTGCTGATTAAAGAAGCAATACAACTGGCCTAGACTAGTTGAGTATCTGGAGCATCAGCAATTGTGGGTTCGATTACAGGCTCAAAATGGCCATAAACAAAGAACTTTCTTATGAAATTCGGCAGTCTATTATTGTTCTGAGAAATGAAGGCTGTTCCATGTAAGAAATTACCAATAAACTGAAGATCTCATACAATGCAATGTACTACTCCCTTCACAGAACAGCACAAACTGGCTCTAACCAGAATAGAAAGAGGAGTGGGAGGCCCCGGTGCACAACAAGCGCAGGAGGACGAATACATTAGAGTGGATAGTGTGAGAAACTGATGACTCACAGGTCCTCAACTTGCAGCTTCATTAAATAGTACCTGCAAAACACCAGTCTCAATGTCAACAGTGAAGAGTCGACTCCGGGATGCTGGCCTTGTTGGCAGAGTTGCAAAGAAAAGGCATATCTCAGACTGGCAAATAAAAAGATTTAGATGGGCAAAAGATCACAGACACTGTACAGAGGAAGATTAGAAAAAAGTGTTATGGACAAACGTGGCGAGTTGAGACTGGTGTTCTGCGGGTACTATTTAATTAAGCTGCCAGTTGAGGACCTGTGAGGTGTCTTTTTCTCAAACTAGACACTCTAATGTATTTGTCCTCCTGCTCAGTTGTGCACTGGGGCCTCCCACTCCTCTTACTCTATTTCTGATTAATTTGATGTTATTTTAATTTTTCTTTTGAAACAAGGACATTTCTGAGAGATCCTAAACTTTTTACCCGTAGTGTGTCGGTAATTATTTACTTGAAATGGCTTTGAATCAAGAAGTATTTTCCACTATTTAGGGAAAACATTACGTAACTGATATATTTTTTCTCTTCCAGATGATTCAATTCGGGTCAGATGTTGAGGTTGTTCTTCGCAAGAATGTAATACAGGGAGTTCACATAGAAGATAAGATTTGTAAGTTACGTAATTCAGTTTAGATTCAAATTAAGTGGTTCCTGCCCGTAAATATGAGAATCTGAACCTCAAAAATTCAACTGTCTAATGAACACTGGTAAATTTTGAAGTACCCAGATAAAGTTCAAAGACTTTACTCTAAATGGCTGCATATAAGAACCATTACAAGCCCTTAAACTGGATGCATCATTATTTAAAAACAAAGCCACGTACACTTGCTCTGAGATGTCTTTGCTCATTTATGTATTTCTTTTCTTCCCTTCAGTGCTCCGGCCCAGAGAGAGTCTTCTTCTGGAGAATGTACCGTATTGCGATAAACCTAGAAATAAGACTTAAAGTTTTAAGTAGATCCAATAAAATTTCATGGCCTTCTATTATTTATCTCTGAATGGTAATCATGACAATACTATCTGGTCCCCATCTACGTTTCAGGATGTGGATGGACAATGATTTTGCATAGTGTACCTGGGAGAATCCCCTATTCTCGAGATTCAGTGTGTCAGGAGGTGAAAGTTAAAACCATTGTGTTTATGATAATTATGAGTGAGCAGCAATTTTCCGTTAAAAATCCAGAAAGAGTACATGTTTCATTTTTCTGCATCTTTGTAAGACATTTTGTGAATAAACAACTGAAATGTACAAATACAAGGACCTGATACACTTTACTAATATTCAGATGCAATTAACAGTTTATTTAATCACAGTATGCAGAATTTGAAATTAATTTTAAAATTAATTTTTGTTTGGAAACAGTGAACATGGATTAAATGCTACTGGGCAGTTTACAAGACCAAAAAATGATAGTTGAATGCTTACGGATGGGGTTATTATAGTTTCTTTACACTAGATGGCGCTGCTGTGAAATGTGTAAATGCAAACTGATTTACTTGAAAGTGTTACTGTCCAAAAATGTTTAAGGTACCATGTTCCTTGATCCCAGCTTCTTAAATATTCCCCATCATGAGGGAATAATTGAGTCCTCTCTTGTTTTAGTCTGGTCATACTATGGTCATAATATGCAAATACTCTCTCCTGGTAGCATATTACTCCAAATACAACTTCATATTAACTTGTTCACATTCTGACTGAATGAAAAGTCCTCTTATGTTTTCTTTAGTGTTGCTTTTCTTAAATTTGTAACTGTCTCCATGTAAGACTACTGCTCTGGGATATGGATAGTTTTCAGGCTCTCTACAAATTAAGTTGGTTTACTGAAAACGATTCAATATTTATAGCCATATGTTAAGCGTCGAAGTGTCCCAGCTTCTCTTTTGACCTACCCTATGGACACTGGCCCATTGTTTATTCAGATGTTTGCACAAAGGTGTATTTATCTCGTTAATTTTGCATTGGACTTTCCTGGAATGTACTATGAGTTATCTTTGGGTTTGCATGTCCCAGCAGCTAACATGCAGTATAACTAACATGCATGTATAACTAACAGAGATCATGGTTGCTTGAGTGCAACATCTGCATCGTCTAAAAACTCTTATGTTTTGTTGGAAATGTGACATCACAATTTGTGTTTAATTATCTGCAGCTCACGATTATCTTATAATTGGGTTTTTTATTGCTGTTTAAGTAACTAGGGGGTTTGAAAGCCATCCCTATAAATTGCTTTGAGCCCCATGGCAGGGCAACTTTTAAAAGTCAATAAAGGTATGGATTTGCCATTGTCTTTAACATTCTTTAATAATGGTATAGCTGTCAAATAGGTTGCACGGTGGCTCAGTGATCAGCGTTGGTGCTGTGAGCCCTGGGTTTGAATCTGTCTTATGTCACTGTCAGTATGGAGTTTACAAGTTCTCGTGTTTTTTGTGGGTTTTGTCTGGATTCTCCGCTTTCCTCGCACTGTTCAAGAACTTGCAGGTTGTATTGGTGACTGCGAAATTGGCTCTTAGTGAGTGGTTGTAATCCTGTGTCCCTGGCCTTGTGATGGACTGGTGTTCCACCCTAGATGTTTATTTCTGCTAGTTCAGTTGTATCCTGGGACCAAGTCAGAACTTTGGCAACTCTTTAATCGTACATTACATGTAACTGTAGTAACGTTTAGTAGTGTTTTCCTTTCATGAGTAGAATAAATAAAATGCTTACAAACTAAAGAATACAATATTAAATTCAATTTTATTAAATGCAAATAGCTGGTTGTCAAAGTTTTGATTTGTTCTCTGCTTGAGTTTAATTAAGTCTCTGTTGACCTTTGTTATTCGTGTCTTACCTTAACTCTCCTGTATTTGACTTTGACTTGAGATGCAGAAGCAATCTCTTTAAATGTCATAGCCGTTACAAGATCTTTAGCTTCCATTAGCTAAATTAATTGAGGACTGGCCATGCTCTGACAGTTTGCTCCTCTTTCATTTAATTTACTTTAGTTTTTCTTTTTTTACGAAAAAATAATAATAAGGTTACCACTAAATTACAGTACTTTGCTCTTGATACCCTGGTTAAGCAATGTAACATCTGGAAGACAGAGTCTTCTGATATATGCATATGTGTCCTTGGAGCACGGATTTGGTTATGTCTGAAATATATCCGGAAGCAAAGTATTCTCTTATCAGTATGCATGCATCAGATCACATGCCTTCCAGATACAGTGGAAGGTGACCTGCAGTTGCAAGAACACATTCTTTTTCTGACCATCATTGTCTGCAACTACCAGGACATGCATGGGACTACGGACATAAATCTTCAGTTTACAAAAACACTATCACAACGCAGCTAATGTTTAACAAGTAGGTGTTCAAGTTTACCCAACTTGTCTCCAGGCCTAGATGGTTTTCATCCCAACATAATGTTCTGTGTCTTTGTATATTGGGCACTGTATTTGTAAGAATACTCCAGTGACTGTTTCTATTAGTTTTACTGCTGGTAGATAACCACCAGTAAAACCATAACTGTAGTGGCAACCTCAGTATTAATTTAATCAAATAAAAATTTGCAATTGCATTTTTTGTTGGGGTGACATCTTAAAATTTAGATTAGATGGTTGTATAAGATTTTATAAGATTATATTTCCAATACAAAGGTCATTGTATGTTTGTGTATGTTTATGCTTTAGATGCCAGTTAATATAAATGTATAGTGTTGGAAAATGAACCAAATTGAACCCCTAGGTTGACATAACTGCTATGTTTGGAGGCGGGATATTTAACTAGGGATTTAAATAATAAGAAAAAAACACAATGTCAAGTTTTTGTTTGCTGTGTTGCATGGAAGAAGTATTACAATTTTCCCACATTCTGATGTTAGTCTTTTTAAAGGCAAAATCATTTTAGCAGAATAGCTAGGGAGCACCACGTCTCTACCGGGAAAAGGCACACAACTTTGCCGACAATGAACTGCTCTTTCCAACAGGGTACACAATGTTCTGGACCTTCCTGTGTATGCGTCTGATAAAGAATATTTGTCTCTGACCCTATGGAATAATTGTCCGCACTCTGCCACTGCTTTGGAACGTAATGAACGACAGCTTCCCTGCTACAATTCATCAAGTCTAGCTGATCGGGGTCATTTCGAGCTCTGCACACCACAAAGGATTTCTTGTAGGCGGACAAGGTGAGTTTTTTGTAGCGGTCTCAATGCTATAATGAGTACCGTAAGCACTAGGGGCACTATTTTCATTATTTCATTGCGCTATTCAAGTCCTGGTGGGAGTGCTCGAATGTCAAGTCTCCTCCTCTCTGATAGCCAGCGCTTTCTCTGTATTCAAATCCTAAAATACGGCAGCATAGCCGGCTTTGCTTCTCGGTCTCCTGCAGCACCAAATCGCCATCTTCAACAAGATCCCGCGTTTATATTAGGTTTTTCCTACATGCACTGTCTTTGCGTTGGGAAATCTTTGCACGTACGACAAAAATCTGCCCAGTTAGGTCAGCCGCTAGTTGTTCAGCAGGTGAAGTACATTTTCCCGCATTTGGATTGAATCGGAATATCACCAAGAGGGTTCAATTCTGGTAAGAATTCGACTTTATTAAATATCAAATGTTGCCACTACATCCAGCTGGTTTCTGTTTATAAATAATAATTTAATGTAGAAATTCGTGTCCTTTTTTTTTTTTTTTTGAAGGGGTGGGGGTCGCATTGTGCGTCTATCTTATTTTTTACGCCAGCCAATTACCCTGTGCTTAATTTATTAATAATTATTTTAATAACGCAACGTATTTAAAACATAGTTAGCTACCCAGCTAACTCATTCATTGTGATTTATCCTTCCTAGGCTAATGTTAGCCTATTCCTACATTTGGAATACCCAGGTAGTCATTTTTGTCTCCCATTAATTCAGTGCATTAATCTTAAGATTTGTGTAAATAATAGCAGTTTAAACAAAATGCATGGCATTCCGTTATTCGAGCTATTCTAAATGTTCAGCTAGCTAACCATTTACCCCGTTGCCAGTACAATAAGCGAAGTGGATTGACGTAATGTGGGAATCCTCCCCGCTGCTCGCCCAAGCTTCAATCGAATTTGGTTGTTACTATGCTCAGATGGCGGCTTATTAGAAATATTCGACTAATAATGATTGGAGATATTGTAATACGTGTTTGTTTCATATTCCTCTGCATATGTGGTAGAGAATAGATTGTCTTTGTGTAGGTGTGTGAGTGTATTTGTAAATTCATAAAATACCTCTCTCTCAGACCTTGAGCTCGGTGCTATGTGAAACAGTCCGAATATGAACATTCGACATTAATACCTCCTGCAGACTTTTGCCCGATTTGCTTATGTTATGCTTATTTTTATTGTTATTTGAGACATCCTGTATCAATAAAATCAGGACCGGCATTACAGTGCGTTCTTTAATGTAACGGGCATAACCTGAAAGGAATACGAAAATTTTACACTAAATGACGCTATACAGGTTTACACCGACTTTCACAAGCTTCATAGTGATATTTTAAGTGTTTTTTGGTTTTTGGTTTTTTTTGTGGTATACGCAATTTAAAAAAAATTAAGTGTCCTGTAAACTCTGTTGCGTGTCAATAATAAACTGTTTATCAGGCTTCATGTGTTCACGTAACATGAGTAATGAAGATCATTCAATCCCTTATAAAAGCTAAAAACGTAATATTCCCACGTTTAATTGTATGACTTACTAGTCAATAATTGTGTTTACTTGGTCCAGTAAGTAAGTATCCTAAGCAAGGAGAGCTGATCAGATTTAGAGGCTTATGTACATTTTTGGGCTTATGACACTGAACTCTGCAGTTGAGACTATGCAGTTTTAGCATGATACAAATCATTTGTTCTCTGGGTATCGTTTTTTATTTATGGGAAGCATTTTCAGGATTGAATAAAAGGTTGTGAACGAAAGCTCCCCTTTTGCACCACACGTCTCTGGCTGATCAAATGTTAGACAAGATAATTTGGAGCTCTGAATGCCACACAGTGATTTATTTTTTTATCTGTGTCTGTTTGACAAGATGATCCGTTTTAGCGCTAAATTGGATTTACATCTGTACAACGATCCAAGCCAAAATAAGTTTGATCAGTTCCTTTGCTCAATTTACTGCACATTCCACTTTCAAATTTGGTTTCAGTTGCTTTGCCAAAGGTATGTAGAATTTGGTGTCTGGGTTCGTCAGTTTGGGCTTCATTCCAAGTGTGGTTTGTGGTCGTTTGTGAATTTATAAAAATCATATATCAGTACACCAGTTTCAGAGTGGACAATCACACTGGCACGAAAGGGTTGGTAGGCTGTGTACAGGAATCAAGTCAATGTCATGGGGTCAATGGAGCACTGACCTGTTCAACTCCCTAGAGAGTGGGGGCATCTCCTACAGATAAGAAGGAGGCCAATGCTATTTTTTATTTTCACATTTCAGTAGTCATAAGAATAGACAATTATATAAACTTGGAACAGAAGTACTCAATACTATGAATCTGATACAGTTGTTGTCAAGCCTGTTGCCGTGTGTCACTCCTGCATTGCAAAATTCCGTGAAAAGTTTATACATTATCTGGGTTTCTCAATGAGTTAGTCCTTGAATCAAGCTCAAATGGCTTCTACTATATTGAATCCTTAATCTGCACAGTTAAGTTTCTCTATATTGTCCATAAACTGCATCCTTTCTTTCCGATTTCTAATGTTACTAGATGGTAACACACTAATGGCCTTAATTTTGGAGTATTGTAAACTATGTAGGTGAATGACCGCACCACTATTTACACGTTCATCTGCGCTGAATTTGAAAAACCACTTATTTCACTGTTATCATGATTTCTTTTCATGGCATTTTATCTTATATATGTAGCTGTTTCTGCTGACCGTTTTGCATACATTTGGGTTGGCCTCCAGAACCCAGATTTTTCCCTTGCAATGTTCCAGTGTTATCCATCCTGAAGGTAAACACTGCTATTTGACCTTTGCAGAATTTGTTTTACTCCCACTAAACCTGTAATGTCCCCTTCCTACCTCGGCTGAGATGAGTAAGAGCAGTTGCCTCAACCGAGGGGGGTCATGTTCTGTGCTGTCTGCCAAGCAGCTAAGAGGAGCAGTGCCAGCATGGATGCGGCCTACGCCCAGCGAGCTCTGGTTAGTAGTATCACCTGTGTTATCTGCTGATCGTCCGTGTCCAGCGTGACTGGAGACAGACCGACTGGCGCTGCGCAGGCCTGAGGTACACCGAGCACAGGCAGGATGTGGACTCTGAGTCTGCATGGGACTGCACCACCACAGGAGAGAGTGATTAGCGGAGAACTGGTAGCCTTGGGTGCCACTATAAGAGTACTTGACTGTTGGACGTAGTTACTATTCTGGAGGAATGAAGCCTGAATCAGTTCCCATTGCATTATGAGCTTTCCATCAAGCCATTATATAAAATTGAATGCTTGTTAAGGTTTTTTTTTTGTGTGTGTTTTGTTGCATGCAAAATCATGTAAATTCATGAGATCTCTTATGAGATATGTATATAAATGTTTTAAATAACCAACTCCCAGATAAGACAAAGTACCTTGTTATGTGGCTGCAGAAAATTGAGACCAGCACGTGCTGTAGCTGAATAATCACGTTGTCATTAATTGTTTAAACGCGTCGGGGCGCCAGCAGGAGACACTCACTAACGATGACCTGATGGAAGCCCTGGTGATTTCGTCGACCCAAGCCCAGGCGTTGATGAGCCATTTGTGTGCCGCTGCGCTCTCCATGGCCCCATTTGGCCACTGACATGACTTGGATTCGAACCTGCAATTCCAGTTCGTCGGGCTTAGTCCACACATGGGCGAGCGTCTTTACCAACTGAGCCACTCAGTAGGCCCCACGTTGCTGTTCTGAATTTTTAAATATGCTTCTGCTAATTTATTTGTAAAAGAAAGCGCTCTGACTATAGGACACTTATGTTTTTTCAGCAATTTCAGTGCATTCATTTTGCAGTGGTAAATTAACAAAATGCAACTGAGAACGCCCTCGCTACAGCTTTTCCCTACCTTTTGAAATGCTTGTTACAAACATCTGGGAACCTTAAGACCAGGTAAATATCTGCTATACTCCTCCTTAATAGCCTAAGTGTAGCAACACCCCTGATATTGCCCCTGCCCGTTAACCAAGGCTTGTATTGACTCTAGTGGATTTCTTTAGTCATAGTGCCAATAGTCAAGACCAGAGAGTAGCAGTTATTGGTAATATATATGTGTAATAAAAATATCTTCAATCTCTTATGTCACATGCCTGTGAATTTGTCAGTACTAAGTTGCTGTAATGACATTAACAAATAGCATGTAAGCATCATGCTCTTTACTACTAAGCAGCATGTTTTTAGTGAGCTCTGCAGGGCACTTTGTTACTCTCTAATCTAATCTAGCATCCATATGTTTCTTTTTAGGAGTTTTTTTCTACGTTTAAGACCATTTATTCCCTTCCTCATTAACGGGCTAATAAATTCAGGGATTCCTTATGTAATTACTTCTTGGAAGTCATTCATGGGAATTTCATCCCTAACTTGGTTCACGAAAGCCAACATGCCCAAAAAATGCAGATGGTTCTATAACCTGGTGAAGCAGTTATTTTCTTTTGGTCACAGTGAGTGTCGTCATGGGGGCCTGAGCTTATGTTTCCATGAGAGATGGTTTCATCTTAAGAGGGTCCATAGTGGCATGTATAGATTTAGCCTATGTCCCATAATTCACCCAGGGCAATTGTTTGATTTTATTGTTGGAGTTAAATCAGTCAAAATCCACTTATGAGCAGATTGAGTATTCAGTTATCCTAACTGTTTAGATAAGAACTTCAGAATTAACTGGTTGAAGTAGGACAAGGACCTTGTTTTAACTGAGCTCAGTGTTTTTCTATACTTGCTGTTTTCCCCATGTATGTTATGAGTTTTATATTAATGTCATAATCGAAACTTTTAGTAAATGGGGCGAAGTCTAAACAAATCTTGAGGACTACATGTGTAACATTTGCCTGTGGAGAAAATAATTTAGTGGATTATGTATTCAGGCCAAGTGGTGACGCTCTGAAGTTCTGTGAATGATATATTCTGTAAAACAAGAAGAATTGGAGAAAAATTCAGAGTTGAGGCTCGACAGTTGGCAAACACAAAATCCTGTGAGAGAGTGTATTGATAAATTCTGTAGACAGCCTTACACGGTGACCAGTATTCTTCTCTGTCTGCAGCTTAAGCAAATGCTTGTCTGCATCATAATTCTGCCGGCCTACTGCAATACCGGTTTCACTAGCGCTTCCTCTGGACAAGCTAGCTTTAAGCAGTGCAGAATAATGGCTGACAACCCAGTTAAGATGCCAGTTGCCAGTTGGTCGCCTAAAAAAAAGGAAGTATTATCAAAGTAAATAAACTAACTAAACCCTAAATTACTGTGAACAGTCATGTGAGTTTTATTACCACACTAAGGCTGGGACTAAATCAAACCTTTGAAAACCCACTAATCGTATTTAAAATTGTATTTAATAGCATTTTCTTTTATTGGTAAGAATCTTATTTCCTCAGCTGGGGAAAAAGAAAATCTTATTAAATACAGTTATGTAAATCGTGATTAACGGATGCCAAAGTTTTGGTTCCAGCCTATGGCCTTGTTTAAGGCCTGTCGGACACATTGGTGTTAAATAGTATTGAACGTTGATTCTCAATCATGTAGTAGTCATTTGTATTCTTGATATCCATGGGGGTTTCATATTTTTTGCAATATTGATAATTAGCCAAATAAGTGATTAATCTTTGAACAGAATGTGCTTTACCCTCGTTGTTGGACATTGTTTATATTGCACTGAGTGTGTTGTGGCCATTTTCATTAGAAGAAGTTGTTGACTATTCCAACAATTTGCAGATTCAGCTCCAGAGAACAAACCTTCAATAAGTAAAGAATGTGAAGCCCTGGAAACTAGAAGCTTTGTAGATAATTGGTTTGTCCCACGGCTGTTTGTTTTACTGTGGCCAGCTTCCGGGGAGGCTATGTCAAGCATTTGGCCTATGTAATGAGTTTTGTCTGTCTAATGAAGTTGTCTGCTAGGCCTCAAATCTGTTCATTTCTGACCTAAAATAAGGAATATTGCAAATCACAATAGTGCCGGGGTCATTTTTAATTAGAGGAGTCAGAATGGAAAAGAGAGATATATAAGGTATCCTGTCCAGCTCTGCTGTGTCAACAGCTGGGTCATGCATTTCCTCCTGAAGTTAGCTGACTTTGAAAACGGACATGCAAATTCTGTTCCTTCTGGGGCAGTTTTTGTTAAGACAAGCTTCAATAGACGGAGCATCGAATAATCGCTTTGTGTAGCCGCTGTTCTATGCGGAATTCGCATTTCATATAAACAGAAATGAATGAGACTGTCTTGGTTTAGTAAACCCAATTTCAGTATTTTGGCTAGCCATCGCACTGTGCACGGAAGCTCAACACAACAATTGGCAAATAACTCGTTTCCCAGATTAGAAATGCCACAGTTTGAATGAAATTGGTTTGTCGTATTTTTCTTAAAGCTAAAAGGAGGGTGAGACATCCGTTTTTGTTTGTGTTACTATTATATTGTTATCATACTATAGCATATGTAAGTCACAGTTTGTAAAATGCAAATAAAAATTTTGCACACCTGTATTTCTTACGATAGTCATTCATTAACATATTTATCTAAAGTATGAATGGAGTTTGGATTCCTCTGTGTGCGTGTGCATAAAATTTAGCATGTTATTTTGCAATTTCATATATACAAATGTGATGATTTTGTTTTTCATCCAACGTGTTGCCAGGTCCTTGTCATAACCTTGGGAAACTTGAGTGTATTCAGAACCCCCCACCCAAGTAGCAGATAAGAGTTACATAATCCTTTTGTTATAGTGCCAATTTACTAACCTGAGATAAAATTGATGGGGAGTGCTTTGTGAAATGGCTATGTAAGCGCCCTCTCCTGTTCTTAGATTCTGCAGTGCTACACGATTGCATAAGACCACAACGGAGGGGGAAATGCTGCAGTGTCCATTTTGCTGTTGTCCTCAATAAGGAAATTACTTCAAAATCAAAACTATTATAGGCAACTTATCACTCGCGTATCAAAACCTGGTTTATGAAGACACGTCGTCACTCATTCATCCAGCTGAGTTTCCTCAGCATTCCACGGCAATGTATTCCTTTAACGCTTGTGTTCTTTTGTGCCATCCCTATGGCAACTGTGCGATAGATTAAAGATTCATTCCCTTTTCTACTCATAACCATAATTTAATGAAACTTGTTCTTCACCCATGCAGTGTAGTGCTCTGAGGCTCATTAACAGGACCAGGCGTTGGTTTACATGGAAGTTTAATTTGCATTATTATTAAAGTGTGTGGTAATTGGTGGACAGCAACAAATTCAAAAACCCCAATGAGGCAATGCAGAACGTTCTCCCCTACCTCGGTACAAAGAACAGCTTCCCATCTTCTTGTCAATCAAATTTAATTTTTTCTTTCTAAATAACTTGGTCATTTTGACACCTCGTCACTGTGCGGCCATCATCATACGTTCCGTCGTACATAGAAATGGCTCGCGTCAAATGAAGAGTATCGCGCAAGCTCTGGTGTTACGGCATTTCAACCATATCCGAGAAGGTTGGCGGTCAATCGGCCAGCAGAGCAGAGTGATTTCGGCCTAATGTGGTCGTGCCCTGCGAATGTGTTTTTATTAGCTCATTGATTTATAACTAACGTCAAATGTGTGCTGGCGACCCTTGAACTGGCTGAACTCGGACTTAAGCCGAGAACCACAGGGCTGCACGTGAGAGCAATCGATATGGGATGGTTCACCACCAGAACTGGGAACTGCCTCTGTGAGAGGTATTCGCCACTGCTGACACAGGCTGCTGTTGTTATTAAAGTCATAAAGTGGCTGGGGGAACGTGTCCCGTCCTGAGGGCCCGAGGTTGAACCGTCTCGTGATTCAGGCCGCATAAAAGTGGGTCTCGTTAAAATACGCAGAAAGATATTTAATTAAGATCCCTGTCTATGTATACTGGAAAACCCTCAGGATAAGTTGAGTGACTTCTCATGATTGGGTGAAGAACCGCCTCGATATTTGAGTATGGTTCTGGGCAGAATAACGTGTGGTAAAAATGCATTTAGGTTGAACTTTACTATGCAAACTGGAACATTTCTGTTATTTTTATGCCCATCTCTGTTTATCATTAAAACCAAAATGTAGCACAGGGTAGCTAGTCCTCTGTATTGGAGCTCTGATGCAGATCAGCGGAAGTGGTAGAATGTGGGGGTATTCATTCCGTTACCACTGTAAATTCTAGCTTTTAGTTGCTGTGTGAATGCCTGCAGGCCAATATAGATACAGTGTATCAAAAGACCGTGTAAGCAGGGTTGTTGTTTTTTTTGGTCAGCAATATGTGTCCTACCTGTCAGGAGAATGTGTGCCAGGTCTACATAATTGATTGGCCACTTTGCTGGTTACTACATTTTCATTCACTTAGTCATCCAGTTCTATTCATAACGGAAAGAATTGTCATCTCATTAGGAAGTTACAAACATTTATCATTTGTAAGATATGTGCGTTTCCTCTTCTTCCTGAATTTCCACATGCAGTAAAAGGAGCTGCTTACTTGCTGTTAATCATTGTCTTCTCCCCTTGTGAGGGTATCGTTTATTTTGATTTGGTGACCTTGAATAGACCCAGTGGGTGAGGGAAAATTTAGATTGTGATGTAGTTTCACCTTTTTTTCCATACATGAAATGTCGTTTTTTGACGGTGCTTTATTTTTTCCCAACAAACTGTATTATGACTTTCAATGGACCCATTCTTTGCGTAAGAATATCCAGATTACAGATGGGCTGTGCACAGGATGACTCATTCCCAGCCTCACTCCCATCTTTAACAGCCTCATGCTGCGTCTCACAATTGAGCTCGGTTATTGGTCCCTGTATTGTCATTAATCCCAGATATCCAAATCGGGCTTGACGGCTTGCAGGTGGATCTGGATGTTAATAATTGAGACCTCTGAGCTTTCAGCTGGCCAGGTGACACTTGTTAAACTGTCTCACCGTATTTACGAACAAGCGATGCCGGTGATTATGGGGTTTCTCTCAGTCTGAGAATGTGGAGAAACCACTTCCTCTATGGAAGCGCAAGGACTTAACCATTTCCTGTAGGGTGTTGGCTAAATCCCAGTTCATTGGACGTTGCTGAATACGAGGGGTGACCAGGTGTGTGTTTCTACTGAGGAAACCCTTCTGAGAGAGAACACTTCTCTTTGGACTGCAGGCTTTGTAGCAGGCCACCATTTATCGACTGCCATAAATTCCAAATGGTCATCAAGAAGGGTAATCAAAGAATGGTTTTAAAAGGGCTTTTGAACCCGCCAGTAAAGTTGGGTGTTGCGGACATTTAAACCACTGTTGTATGAAATATTGGAGCGATGACTGGGAACGTGTAGATGGTGTACTTTGTCAAACACCAGAGTTTAATGGCTTGCTTGGCTTCCCTGGGTTTTACAGGCAGGAGAAAAGCCTGTTGCATTTTCAGTGCCCATTGGGGTGTCCCTATGGGCGGAGAAGAGGGGTTGTTTATTTTGTCGTCGCCTGTACCCCAGCCAGGGTTTCGACGCCACGCCTCAGCGCCTCTCTCCATGTGCAGGAATGAAATCTGCCCCGTGTTGTTACAAGCAGCTTGCGCGGACCCTTTGTTGAGGACACGGGGACGGATTCATTAGGATTAATCTTGGAAGTGGGTTGGACGGAAGGCCCAATTATCGGAGGTGAATCATCATCATCGTCGTCATGGCGCGGTCGCCGCACATAGAGCCCTGCTCTGCGGTGATTGTGTGCATGTGTGGGAGAGGCATGGGCAGCGTGAGGGGGAAGCGTTCCATTCAGGCCATCGCAGATGGCCCGGCTGCTTTTGTTTGCGCCTATATAAGCTGTACTGTACCTTCGCTTGCCCTTCCCCCTCTGCACAATGACTGGCTGCATTCAGCACACGCGCTGACCCTCCGTCAGCTGTGTGAAAACGCCAAAGAAAGCGGCCTGAATGGATAAAGCACCTTGACTGATATTTTGTCATGAAAAGCAATTCGCCGTCCTAGATATTTTAAAGTGTGCGTGTTCAGTTCAGGAGTGCTGGATATTAGCAGTTTGAAACTTTGGAGTTTTTACTTGACCTCAAAAGGAGTTTACAGGTTTGCTACCACAAAACGTTTTGTAGAGCTGGAGTGGTTAAGGTAAAGTCCTGAAGAACCAAAATCCAATCTGTTTTTTAATGCTGCCGTGTGATTGTCTCAGTTCTCCTAAACCCCTATAAATAGTTTTATATGTTGTGTTGCCATACATCTCCTAACTGGATTCAGGATCTGCAGGGTTGGAGTTGGGGACCTTTGATGTTGAGTAAAGGAACCTTTACCTACAAATTACCTGTTCATTTTAAATAAATGCTGCAGCTGAAACAAAATCCAAATTAATTACTGAATGTCTTTGACATCTCAGCCCCAACCCAGCACTTTTCTGTACTAACGCCGTGAAGCTTCATCCACAGTGATCGTGGGGGGAAAGAAAAACTATTCAAATTTTTTACGAGACTCCTCCGATAACAAGAATGGATGAGTGATTGGTAGCAACTTTATGCCATCTTGTAAAAAGATTACCAAAGATTATGTGCGCCATATGGCCGCCTTAAGCCCTCAGTAGCGAATTTGTCCGTCGGTCAGAGAAGTGCTGTATGTGCACAATCTGGCACACCTTGTAGGAGCTGTGAAATCATTGTTTAAGCTCCATTGCCAGTTGCACTGTTATTGCAATAACTGTTTCCTCCCACAAGGTATGACCTAGCCTCTGTATGCTTTGATTGGTAGGATTACTATCGCTATGTTCCAACACAGCGACTGGGGTGCCCGTCTTTCTTCAATGAAGTCTTTTTTTTTCATATCAAAAACACATGTTCACTTTTACTAATTTCGTTTTCTTCAGGAATTTTGTTATTTGTTGTTGACCATTACACACCAACAGTTTAGCAAATAATTTGAAACAAACCCCTGATGAGACTAAGGAAAATTAAGGTGTGCTGTGTGTACTGCTCCAAACATTCTTAGAAAAATTTTATCTGACAATTCTCTTTATACTTAACTTTACCACAGAGCGTCTTGAAATTGGATTAGTTGCTTGTCTTTGCTTATGAAGTCCATGAGGTAATTTATTATTTTCAAGATGTTAGGTGAGCTTGTTCTTGAAATAGCTAAGCATTCCCAGTCTTCAGTTTCAGCCACTGAAACTGACGATTATTACATTTCTTGCTATAGGAGAGGGTTCATGTTTAGCATCTGCGCCAATGATGTGATCAACTTTTGAAAACATGTTCATTGGCTTGTCATCTTGCAAACCTTCTCTTCATCAACTTTCACAACCAACACGTTTGTGTGCGTGTGTGTGTGGGCTGTTTTTTCCCTTTTAGGTCTTAAATGGCTCTTTTGCAAACAGACGTTTCTAGATCAGATGTCTGTGCTCCCCTTATGCAATAAACTCAAGTTTATTGACTTCACTTAAAAAGAGCTGTATAGTGTGACTGCTGTACAGAGCTGTATTAAAAACCTATTTGGATCTTGAGCTTTTAATGTAGTGCATGTTTTTCTTCTCACCTTCCTGCTTTTCTCTACATGCATATACACAGTAGAAATGCAGTCCTCGACCAGCTGGGCACACAGTTTCAGCCATTGTTTTTCTGTTTCAGTTTCCTGCATCATTGTACCTGCTGGGAGTGCTACTCCAGGAGTCTTAAACACCCGGATTCCCCCCAGTTTAAACATCTGGTGTTTCCCTGTGTTTGTCCACTGTTTATGAGAATAGAGGTAGAAATGTTTTTAGTGATGTGCTTTGAAGCTTGTATTAGGCAGGGCCAGTGGCTAATTTAGATTGAAGCTACAGTGTTGAAGATCTCATCATTCTGGAATAGAAAATGTGCTGCATGGGGAATGGGCAAAAATTACTGAAACCTTAAATGCACTTTTTTTCATGCATGCACTTGAAATGGAATGCATGTAACCCTACTTCCAGATAGGGTATATACTGTAAAAGTCAAGTACAGTATCTGGTTTAAAGTAGGCTATATTTTGAATAGGCAAAACAAAGAGATGTGGTTAACACTCAACATGTTGTGACTGTTGGGCACCTCAAGGCAGAAAAGGGAAACCTTCGCCTTAGCTTAATGGGCTTGCGGAGGGATCCTTAAATTGGCCTGCGGCCCCCTGGTGGGAGAATGCACAGCCCATCGTCACAAAGCATCCCTCCTCTAAGTATGTAAATGTTTCCTTTGCGAGCCGGGTCCTGACTTTTTCCCCTCTTCTTCGCTCCATGTGCTCTCCATCCTCTGCGCACATGGGAGAGAGAAGGAGAGCCAGCAGGCCCATTGTGAGGCTGGGTGTCCCGCAGCCCCCTTCCTCGTTGCAGACGGGGTAAAGGGCCAGCCAGGCAGTCGCTGCCTAGGCAACGGTGTCCAGGATCAAGGAATGAGGGCTGGCCTCCAAAAACAAGGCGCACAATTGTCCTGCCTAGGACTTCAGCAAATGAGTTTGGCAAGCGAGGAGATTGAATCTACTTTTCTCTTTCTTTTAAGAAATATATATACACACACACACACACACTATAAGAGGCCATACCTCTTAATCAGTTTCATTCAGTCCCATTGCCACAGGTATATAAAATCAAGCACCTAGCGATGCAGTCTGCCTTTACAAACATTTGTGAAAGAATGGGTCATTCTAAAGAGCTCACTGAATTTGAGCGTGGTACTGTAATAGGGTGCCACCGTTGCAACAACTTAGTTCGTGAAATTTCTTCCCTCCTAGATATTCCACGATGAACTGTAAGTGGTATTACTGCAAAGTGGAAGCGTTTAGCAACCACAGCAACTCAGCCACTAAGTAGCAGACCACGTAAAGTTACAGAGGGGGGTTGCCGAGTGCTGAGGTGCATAGTGCGTAAAAGTCGCAAAGTTCCAAACCTCCTCTGGCATTAACATCAGCACAAAAACTGTGTGCCGGGAGCTTCATGGTATGGGTTTTAATGGTTGAGCAGCCATACATCACCAAGCACAATGCCAAGCATCGGATGGAGTAGTGTAGAGCCACTGGACTCTAGAGCAGTGGAAACGTGTTCTGTGAAGTAGCGAGTCACACTTCTCTATCTGGCAGGCTGATGGACGAGTCTTGGTTTAGCGAATGCCAGGAGAACGTTTCCTGCCTGACTGCATTGTGCCAACTGTAAAGTTTGGTGGAGGAGGGATAA
>JAOYSI010059061.1:10713-21754 GCA_025775065.1 Hiodon alosoides
GCTGGTTGTTTCTCTTGTTGGGAGATTCTGCCTCGTGTGCGTGTGCGTGTGCGTGTGCGTGTGCGTGTGCGTGTGCGGCAGGGTTCTGGTTTACGAAAACATCTCATTTGCATCACTAACATTAAGTTATGCAGTTTAACAAAAACATTATTGTTTTCTTTTGGTGCCAAAAATATAGTTGTCAGCTCTGTTGATACCTGCACCGAGGGAGGGGTAAAAAGGGTACAAAACCAGCATTACATTCAGAGGAAAATGTTCACCGCAAGAGCCAGGATTCTTGGTTCCCATAATGCAGCTACTTGTGTATTGTAAAGACAATTCTCTGCTTTTAGACCACCTGTCCATATGCTTTGTCGATCTTAACAAGTGGTGAGGCTGGAGATAGAGGGGGGTTCCTTGGGAGACATTTGACAGAGAGTGACGGGGGGAGCAGCAACAAGAGGCTATATGGAAGATCAAGGGTATCTGATGCGAAACACCAACGTGTCTCGGAGTGTAAACTGAGAATGTTTCATGTTTCCTCTGGCTCAGGCCCTGAACACACGTTTCCCGTTCCAGCTATGCTCAATCAAAAATGAAAAGCAAAAACACAGAAGGAAATTCTCTGCAGCGCGGTTTGTGCTGAACATCTTGTAATCCTGGGTTATAAAAGCAGGGGTTGGCCTGGGTGTGTGGCCAATAACTCCACTTTTTAACAAGGTAACTTTTAAAATGCTCAGTTCAAAAGACACTGCCTATCCTTGTCCTAATATTTCTTAACACAAAATCTTCACTGCTGCCTTGTACTTTGTGCCTGTTTGAATCTGAATTGCTGACTATGACAGAAATCTCATGAAAGTTTACCCCGGAAAGCCCTCGCCTGACTGTGCATGTGTCCAGTAAATCAATCAGCCGGCAATAGGCTCATGGCGCATTCTTACGCAGTGTCATGGATTCTAACAGTGTACCCCGCTTGCTTCCAGCCCCCCCTCGCCTGCAGAGATGACCTGCTGCCTCATAGCGTAGCAGGGCCGCCGGAGGGAATGGTTCCGTGCCTGGGGTGTCTCTCTGACACAGAGAACAGATGCCTTACGCTAACAAACAGTGCGGTGTACCTCAGCCATTCACAGTCGAGTTCCACCGTGGCGAGGGAGGCACAGACACATACAAACACGCACGTGCACAAATACACTGACACAAACACACAGCAGACACGTGGAACACACTCAAGACAAGCCATCGTATATAATATAGCGCTACATCGGGACTCCATGAGAATTTTTGGTCTTTTTAACCCTAACCCTCATTTAGCTCCAGTCTTTCTGTTACCCAATGTAATATATGCATTTTCTTTCAAAGCTTTTGACGTGCTAATGGAGACATTATGCCCTTGAGTGCCTGGATTTGCATAATGACAGATGAAAACATATCGACATACCACCGGAATGCCAACATACCAACCTCAAAGGCCTTGAAGCATTTTTGTGGCCAAAACGCAGGATGCGCTAATGCAGTACGAGGAAACCGTTATGGCGCCAATCCACCGCTGGTGAGATGTGCCGGGCTCAGTCGATACAAAGGATGTATGGAATGGAAGGAGCTACCTTGTGCCCTCATTCATCCGGTCGAAACGATTTGTCCTTCAGAGTATCGAAAAGTTCAAGATCAATTCAAATCATTCAGTAAGTGACAGCACTGATAGACTGAATGGTTGGATGAGTTGTAAAGCCACACTGTCCAATCTCCACTTTTTACAAGTAGGCACGTAGCGGACGCATACTTAAAGTCAGAGCTTTTACACAGCTGATGAAAGTCAAAAGCTGTCTGTTCTTCTTTAAAAGATTGTGTATTTGAAATCATATCGAACATACTGAGTTCAGCCAAAGTTCACAGCAGCACGAAAGGCTGAAGATGCGAAACAGAAACGCGTGTTTCATAATCTATCATAAATATTTCAAAGTTACATCCCTTTAAAGCAGGATTAGTATTTACTGTTCGGGATAAATTATGATGAGAAATGAGCAAAGCTTGCATGCATTTTAATTACTTCATACTGCAGGGGAAACAAAGATTACTTTTCATCTAGTGCCAAGTAGTCTACCAGCTACAGTAGCAAAGCTAGTCTTTCACATTGTTGAGTGCTGCTTGTGCGAACATCACTTCCCAGATCGAGCCTTGAAACGTAACATGGGAAACGCCAGGGAGACGGCCAGGGAGCGATCTGCTTTATAACAGTGTGTTTAAAAGGTATTCATTAAGCATCACAGAAATGCACATTCAATCTAAACCGCTCAAAAAGCCTTGCTTTCCGTGTGTATGATTATGGGACCGTGTCAATTCTTTCTTCGTGTAATTATTTTACAGCAAGAGGCTCCGACATATTTATTGCATCACATTAAATTTATGTATCTGGCAGATGCTCTGATCTGAAGCAAACGATAGAACAGTAATCTGTACAGCTGCAGCATCAGTAGCAGCGTTGGCGACGGTGACGAGTGGTTGATGACCAAATACATTTAATGTAAAAGATGCAATGGAAACAAGCATTGCATGAAAAAATAATAATCATTTAAAAAAAAGGTATGATACTTGATAAATCAGGTTTGAAGTGTGAAGGCACTGATGCTCAAACATGCCCACTCAAAGCTGATGATTTGCTGGATGATCTCCACGCTACAAATGAAAGAAGGTAAGGTCCTGTCCCAGGACTTAATCTGCTATGCATGCCTCACTGCAGCCCTGCCCGCTTGGTCGGGTCTGGGAGCATCTCGTTGATCACTCTTCACTCGACATCCACTTGTGAAACCAAAAGTGAACTTGACTAGTGTTCAGATGGGCTTTTCAGAACCCGCAGAAACCCTATATTTCCTTTGGATTCCTCTCCTTAATGTTCCTCACAATCTCCTCACCAGTGATCTTTTTTTGCATGGTGGTATGGGATAGCTCATCGAATTGGGCCAGCTTGGCGGTTCTGGTATGCTGAGAAAAATGACCTCCACAGCGAGAGTGCCGGCACTGCTGCTTGACGTGAAAATGTCAGCCCAGGTACCTCAGCGGCTCTGCAGCTCCTGGTCTCTGACAGCCTGTGTCTGCTGGGAAAGGTCCAGCCTGGACGTGTGCTGACCCCTGCCCCCTCCTCTGCATTGTTTACCATCACAAGTTGGCACCTAAAGAAAACTAACAGGTCTGAATCTCCTTTTGGACGGAACATTTGAAGTTGACAGTTCCAAGGGGGTATGGTTTGGGGAGGCGAGGTGGGGGGGATTGGGACGGCTAACACCTTGAGCTTCGTCTCACACCTCTGGGACCAACAGAATCTAACAGGAGCAGTCTCCCCCACCTCACTGTTAGTTTGAAAGCCTTTGCTACAAAAAGTGAGAACCTCTGATACATTTTAACTAGGGGTAGGATTCAGTTTTTCGATGTCTAGGCATCTCAAGGTCTTCCTCTGTAAACAATTTATTACATAGCAATAGAAGCATGCGACAAATTAGAGTTTAGATAAATTTGACCCCTCAATGTACAGGTTACAAAAAATGGACAGGAATGAAAGAAAACCCCACTTAGCTTCTGTTCTTTACTGAATACTGTTCTATTCTTGGTGAGCATTAATGCATGAGTAATTATGGAAAATTATTCAATAGGAGCATAATTATGCAAATCTGTTGCATTCTGTTCATTGTTTTGCAAATGTGGCTGATGCTTCGTTTATCTGTCTCTTGCTTAGCAACACCTGTTTATTATAATTAAAACAAACTTTGACATGGGATTTCATCTGAAGCAATCAACATAATCATAAATGTCATTCTTCCCCTGGGTAATGCATAGGTAGTATCAGCCCTACCATGATTCTCCATATGTATGTTTTCAGCTCATGAAAACGCAACGTAACTTTAGACTTGTGTTGGTGCGACTGTTTTATAAGGAAGACGAAGATGAGGCGGCATTACATAATTAGTCTTGAAAAAAATGAAATGAGAATGATGTATTTAATCCGTAAAACAGAACGAGCATTTCGCTAATTTAGTCCCTTGCGATGGGTGTTTGTGTTTCTCCCAGCGTTCTGGGAGACAAAACCTGTAGTACTGTCTATGCTTTCGTAATCAGATTTTATAACCTTTAATTGTACAAGTTGATTTGTTTGAACACTTCACAGTCTGTCGCTTCACTGTGATTAAGACTAACTTGCATTTTTACAAATACAATGAAACTGTTCGCTTGTGGATATTAACTGGGTTACTAGAAAATGCTTTATATTAGGAAAAAAAGGCAACAATTAACATTGTATCGTAATAAACAATGATGCGTGTATCCGTACTGTAAAAGCTGTTGCATGACCATAGTTGCAATGTTGCAAGACAGACCACTACATCTCCATAAATTGCACTGAGTCGCAGATAGTGTGAGAAGCAAAGACCAGAGAACAGAAGTATTTTGAATGTCCTAATGGGCTGAACTGTAATGTAACTAACAAAGGATCACAGGTCCTAAAACGTAGCTCCCAAGAGGTCAATAATAACCTCTTACATGGATTAAAACAACCTTCCCCATCCCTTACCGTTCTGCACCGGCCAACAAATGGCTTCTGATTTTTATTCATTGGTTTCTATCGCTAAGAAATAGTTGGTAAAGAACGTGTCAGAATCAATCTAGAATCCGACATATACAGCCAATAGAAAGCACGACTCACGCTGTTCTCTGTAACGTCGGACTCCCAATCTCAAAAATAAAAGCAGCACAACAAATATATTACTTTCTACAGGAAATCTTAAGCATTTCCCTCCAAAATCCTGCATGATCTGCCACTGGGATTACCGGCTGACATCGCACTCCCTTTATTAACCATGGGTTTCATCTGTGACAGATATCAGAAGCGATTGCAGAGAGGCACTATGGATAGAATCTAACCTTAGCTGAGAGTCTCAACTTTCTTTCCGATTTGGCCTCTCTGAACTTTTAAACTAATTCAGCATGAAACGTCCCTCGTCATGGCGTTTGGATCTCACCCAGAGATTCCAGTTCGAGGCAGGCTGCACCGTCTCACGGCAGGAATGTTGCAGTCGGTGTAAATGCATGCACTGCATGTGTGGATGTATGACGCATGCACTGCACGTGTGGATGTATGACGCATGCACTGCACGTGTGGATGTATGACGCATGCACTGCACGTGTGGATGTATGACGCATGCACTGCACGTGTGGATGTATGATGGTACAATGTGTTCCCCTCAGTCCGTTGCATGGGGGAGTCGAGCAGACATTTGGCCAGCGAATGCACAAGCAAACTTTGGCCTAGACACTGGGGTTAATATCCTTTTTTCTTGGCAATGAGTGTCGTGGGATATTTAATGACCATTACGAGTCAGGACCCCAGTGGAACTTCTCATCCAGAAGACATCATAATAGTTTGTCAATGTGACTTAAGGACAGAATGTGACCCAGGTTAATAAACTGGGCAATAAGTTCAGCTCAGTGACAAGCTTTATCTTTTATTCCATTTTTTTTTTCACAGCTTTTGTATGTCTGAATAGCAATATGTTTGTATGTAATTATGTATGTAAATATGTTTGTGGGACAATACCCTTGAGCTGCAATGTCTGGATCTTCTGGCAAAAGTGATTGTGTGCAAAGTATTACCTTGTTTGGTCTCTGTCTCTGTCTATGCTCTGTCTTTTGCTTTTAGTGGCAGTTTCTGTGCATAGTTTAACTTAGATTTGTTAGGTAAGATCATGCAGCTTGGCCATCGCTGCTAGTGTTGCTTACATAGCTTTAAATAGAGATGGAAATCTGACTGAACTCAAATTCAAAAATACGGAAACATCATGGATATTACAGCTAGAGCTGGGCGCGTGCCCGTATCTCTACCACCTCAGTCATGCCACATAGTGGTAGTCGGGAAACAATGGCAGTCGCGAGTAGAGTATAGAACTGTGGCTAATAATTAAGGTTCTCATCACGGGCCACTGACAGATGGGTTTGAGTTAGAATAGATTAATGTACAATTTTATTCCTCATATGAGGATTGTTCACAGCACTACCACATCCCTGGCAGGCAAACAGATGTGGGATGATTTCTACAAGGGGTATAGGGCCTATCCTGTTATTCTTAGCCCGCAAACTGAACAAAAAAGACAATGGGCTTCCCAGGCTGTATCTTAAATGCTGTATACAAGGACAAATGAGACATTTCAGATAACTCTGCAATCATCTCATCTTAAACTCATTTTTGGGCCAGTTTCGAACGGGAGTTTCAGAGAACTAAAATGTACTTGCGGAAGGAGCCAAACCATACGTGTGACTCAAGTCGTGACAGGGGACTAGAGCGCGGGGGGGGGCTGACTGATGCAGAGCACCCTGCCGGAGTGGTTAGCCAGTCTATTTATACCTGCTAGGAAAACTGGTTAGGGAGGATATGTGAGCAGGGGCAGTTTTCACTGCCTGCTTGCTCTGATTTCAACAACGGACGCTGAAAACTCAAACCAAACAAACATCCAACGAAAGGGCTTGCCCCCAAGGCCGTGAGCTTGTTTCTGTGGCGCTGCACAGGTCCAGAAGAAAGGAGAGCTCAACATGGGACGTGCCCATGTGGTTAAATCCAGTAGAGTGAGCTTCAGCGTGTCTGATCACTTCTAAAAGCCCTTCAGGCAGTTCGGGTCCCAGCCCCTCTGTAGCGAGGCATTGACCACTCTTCACACTGGGGACCATTCTGAACCCCATCACAGCTACATCCGTCTACATCCTTTCCAAGAGGGGGGTTAGCCGGTGGTGTAAATGGTGCCCGGAAGGCAGTTGGGACTTCATAATCGTTTGTCTGTTTCTCTGTTCTTAACAATGAAAAGCAGCCAGTGACAGGATGGTTTAAGTATTACACTTGTGACCAGTAGTTTGCATATTTAGATCCAACGGGAGCTGTCGCACTCTTTAGCAAGATACGGGACCTTAGTTGTTTGAGTAAAAATGAATAAGCTGAAAGCTATGCATGTTGCTCATGTGTAGGAGTGTTTACTAAGCAGCTGAGAAGCCACTACTCTTCGCAATGCACTGTCTAAAATTTCATATTAGGATGTAAAACACAATGTCACTAGGAAGGTAAACCGGTGTAAAATTCACTTTGACTTTTTCTCTTGCTTCAAGTTGCCTTTTAGAGTACATTTGCCTTTTGTCAGACACATATGGGTTTGTTTTGGTGGGATTTTTCAGGGGAACGCTTTAAATCTCGCAAAATGTATCCACATGATAATTCTGGATTCATTGGCAGAATGGCTGAAACGTGTGAAAACTGTATTATTTGTGCCAACTCTCTGAGAATAATAAAAAGAGGAATGCAATCGTCCCGTGCGATTTCTAATTATCCTCGTGCACCATTATGCGTTTCAGCGTTAAGCGCGGTTAGCTGTGGGGGGACAGGCAAGTCAAGTGTTTCTATGGGATGTCGGCAAGCCAGCGAAGACGAATGCATTTGAATATTAAGCAGCTCCGCTGTTGCCTCTTCCTCGCTGGTGGCTAAATTCGCAGTGGGTGTGAGTTAGCAAAAAAAAGAAATTCGATGATCGCTATGATCGGCTCCGAGTATACTGTGGGACTAAATAATGATCACAATTAAAACAGTCATTCCAGGATGTTTGAACACATCGACAGTGTGAAATCACACTGGTCCACGGCAACGTTTCTGAACCAGAGGAAGCCTACATTTCTCATCTCTGTAATAATTTTGCACAATGTATAATGAAATCGCTTTTCAACAGATGGTGCTCGAATTTTAAGATGCTGAACCGGTTCATCTTGTATATTTTGTAGTAATCCTTTAGAGAGTGTGAAATAGGTTTCTGCAACCCAAAATTAAATATGTTAACTGAACTCTAAAGTCCAATGCAGGTGTTCATGTTCTCTGGGTTATGTCACTACAATTGTTAGGCCCCAACTATATCCATGATGAGGACTTGACAAAGCTAAAAACCGAGATCAATTATGTGTCGTTTTTTGGAAGGGACATAAATCATGTGTTTGTCTGGACTGTGAACCCCACCGACTGCCGTACTGAAAAGAAAAGAAAACCTTGCTGCATGGCGCAGGAGTCTTCATAAAAGGCGGGGCTGTCACCGGGGCTGCAGTCCGTGTCCGCTTACCTTCAGGCTGAAGGCTGACCACTCTCTGACACGGGGGCGTCAGTGGGCAGGGAAAACAGTCTCAACGCTGGCTTTCACTAGCCACAATTCCCTTTGCCCCACACTCACTCGGCCCTGCATGTCGATTCACTGCAGCCTTTTCCAAACCGCATTTCCATGTCCTTTTATCGTTTTGGATAGCCTTTTGGATTAATAAATTATTATATATTCCTTGTTGATTTATGAAAGGTATTCATTTAAATAATGAAACTGTCTACAGACACAAATTAACAAAAATTAATAAATAGAAAGAGGTGCGCATTATTCTACTTTTAAGCTAATTTTAGAAATCAGCTAATTAACATTTTGGGGACATTACTTAACTGTAGGGTGTACTGTGTATCTGTAAGCCACACATTCAGTCAGTTTGATCGCGTGTGTGTCTGTGGTGGGCGGGAGAAGTCAGGGTGCTTTTATTCCGCCTGAAGTGTGGGATGAAAATGTGTGAAAATGAAGTGCGTTGCCGCAGTTTGTGCCAAAGAGGAAAAAGCCAGAACCCGACACACCCTGCCCCAGCTTCCATCTCCGTCTCCGTAGTAGCGTGACGGGTGAAGAAAAGAAAAACGCTCAGAAAGAGATCAATATCATCATCTTGAAGCTGAGGAAAGACAACCAATGACAAGATTAGGAAAAGGCGACATGGTGCAACAAAGGCTGGTCTTTCTTTACTTTTCTTTTCTTTCATAGTTGAAAACCATTCTATACCAGTAATGGACCCTTTTTGTAAATACAGCCATACAGACAATTGGTCACTTAATAAAATACTACTTAAAGACTTGGGCATAATTCTTTATGATACCGAGCAGCTTTCTAAGGTGTCCAGAAATTTTATAGCGCATAGTGAGACGGATTCTGTGCAATCGGTCGATGATGCAACCCCCTCTAGTCATTTGGGTTGAGTCCATTCTCTTTTATTCGTCTGGCTGACGGCCCTGTGCCAGCTGTCAGGCTTTGTGGTCATGTGCGCTGTGCAAAGTTTCAGTGCTACGCGTTTTTTCCCCGTGTGTGAATATATGACCTATATAGCTATGCATTCGAGGAATGATTTCGCCTTTTCAGCACGGGGATGGACACTGATGGACGTGCCTGCCCAGCACTGTTGGACTGCCAGTTCAGCATTGCCGACATTGACCACTGTTCTGCATTGCCCACGTTGCCCACAGTTCTGCGTTGCCCACGTTGCCCACAGTTCTGCGTTGCCCGCGTTGCCCACAGTTCTGCATTGCCCGCGTTGCCCACGTTGCCCACTGTTCCACGTTGCCCACAGTTCTGCATCGCCCACGTTGCCCACGTTGCCCACTGTTCCACGTTGCCCACGTTGCCCACAGTTCTGCATCGCCCACGTTGCCCACGTTGCCCACTGTTCTGCATCGCCCACGTTGTGCAAGAATAATGCAGCTCAGGAATAGGCCTTTTTCGAGGCAACGTCCTTAAACTGCGGAGGGATCGGCACTGCTGCTTTCAGGTTTTACAAGCTATAGCGTGATGGAACAATGAATCGCCGTGTTAAGGGTCTTACTGGCTCAAATTAGCACAAGCGCTACATCATGAAATATTACCTAGCCCAGAGAGAGGGGCAGTAGCATGTGAAGTCAACTCTTTGCTACCTGCTTTGATTAGATATTAAATACACAAGACACTCTCATCTAAATAATTCCCTACAATGTGTGGATGTTAGGACACACATGAGATTATAAGTAGGTGATTCCAGTAAAGTAAAATACATTGTAGGAGATTCCAAGAACCAATGTCTATACAAAATTTTAAAAAATGCCAATGCAATAGAGAAAAGTTGGGAAAATATAAAACTAGCTTCCGATATCTTCCATGTTTTTACTGCAGGGGGGCTTTAAAAATGTTGGACAAGACACGAGATCTATCGCTGTCTTTGATTGTCACTCAAGTGTCAACCGTTTGACGAAAATAACATTATCCACACGCCGGGGAGACGCAAGTGTCCATTGAGCAAATCTCAGGCTTAGTGGGTAAGGTTGATGAGCTCATTATATTTTCAGATGCCATATATGTCATGTCAAGAGAACAGGATTTCAATTTAACAGCAATATATAACTTTATATAGTATGTTTCTGAGATTCTTTATCGTTCTGTGGTGAAACTCTGGGCATGAGAAACAATTACTAATCTCTTTCTTTACAATGCTGTGTTTTCTAATCCCCCCTACGCTGAGATATGACCGAGAATTTAAAGTGTGCTTTATGACTCCGACTTCAGGTTTGGATTTCACATGTCGAATTGTACGCTTAAGAAGATGTAAAGCACAATTGTTTCTAGATTTAATTATCTGATAACATTGTACTATGTATGCGTTTCCAATTAAATTCTTGTCTCTAAGCTGGTCTTGTCAAAGTCCTAACCAAAATCACTTGCTTTATTTCTCCCTCTTTTTAACATTCTTTAGTATTCTAAAGTTTTGCAGATATCAATCTGTGAGGTGTCTATCATCTTTCACACTTTTTGTGAGATTTTCTTTGGTCAGGTAATGCAGTTTAATCTCTTTTTTGTCCATACCATTTGGTCTAGTACTGCAGACTTTCAGAGGTTAAAAATGTTGCCCGGGCAAATATTTGACAACCTGCTAATCACATTTAATAAATTTTTATTTAAAAGCATTTTCTTGTTGTTGTAAGTATCTAATTTCTTGTACTCATAAAAAAGGTTATAATATCATAAAATATTGATAAAATTAAAGAGTGAATAAAGTGATCAAAATGCCTTTCATTAGCCAAATTAACTATAGTAAAAAATGTATTTTACTAGCCAAATAAACTATAGCAAAAAATGCATTTTATTAGCCAAATAAACTATAGTAAAAAATGTATTTTACTAGCCAAATAAACTATAGCAAAAAATGCATTTTATTAGCCAAATAAACTATA
>JAOYSI010059072.1:2392-24208 GCA_025775065.1 Hiodon alosoides
CCTTTCAGTTTAGGGCTGGACCGAGGATCTTCTCTGGAGAAGATGGCAGGGTGTCCAACGCTTTTCATGTTCTCGGGGTTCATTTCACGCAGTGAATAGCGAGCAGGCGCTGGCCGGCCTGACGATGGGACAGAGGCCTCCTCCCATGTGACCACAAGTGGGGAGGCCAGTGGAGAACCAGGGTTTGTCAGAGTGTGGCAGAATGCCAGCATGGCAAGCCAAGAGTGTTGGAGGGCTAGGGGGATGTCTTACATATGTGCCACTCACTGCCAGACACTCCAGCAGATTGTTGACTCAATTACACTCATGTCAGGTGATTATCCAGGGTCTTCATGTAATCTTCCCCTCACACACGCCACGTTTCAATTACAGGCTGCGGATTCAAATCACCAATCACCTTATCAGCGCCCAACAATGTCAACTGTAACAGAATAGCAACTGAAGGAAATGACATGTGTGTGGAGCACCAATTATAACGACCCTGGGCTGTGTTTTAGCGACGGGCTGGGGAGCATTCAGAACCATTAATTTGATGACAATATGCTAGCTGTACAAGCCATAACATCATCCCCCACACCCCCCGCAACACCAAATCCAGTGGGGGCCGTTTAACTTGATAGGAGCATACTGTCAGTGTGCTAGAATAGCCAGAAGGGAGCTTGGTGAAGAATCTCGGCAGACTCTTCACAGCGGTTGCCCAGCGATTTAGGCCCGTTGTCATGGCCGCGTGGGGAACCCCCCCCCCCCCCCCCAAAACTGCAATGGCCAGTTTTATAGATGTCGTAATCCTGCAGTCGTCTTTTTGAACGGTGCTATTCCTGGTTTTATTGTGTTGACTTTCCAGGTCAGAAATATCCCTTCCTTTATGACACTTCACAACCTTTTAAAACTAACGCTACAAAATTTCAAAGAGAAGAGCAGTCTCTTTCCACCTTGTATTTTTTAGATTCTTCTGAAAATGCTTGCTGATTATCATCATTATTATTATTATTGTTATCATTATTTTCATGGCATGGTGGCTCAGTTTTGGAGCCTTAGCATTGGAGTGTCAGCGAGTGTCAGTGTTGGAGCATTAGCGTTGGAGTGTCAGTGTTGGAGCATCAGTGTTGGCGGTTAGCGTTGGAGTGTCAGTGTTGGCGGTTAGCGTTGGAGTGTCAGTGTTGGAGCATCAGTGTTGGCGGTTAGTGTTGGAGTGTCAGTGTTGGCCGTTAGCGTTGCAGCATCAGCGTTGGAGTGTCAGTGTTGGCCGTTAGCGTTGGAGCATCAGCGTTGGAGTGTCAGAGTTGGAGCATCAGTGTTGGCCGTTAGCATTGGATTGTCAGTGCTGGCCGTTAGCGTTGGAGTGTCAGAGTTGGAGCATCAGTGTTGGAGTCTCAGAGTTGGAGCATCAGTGTTGGCCGTTAGCATTGGATTGTCAGTGTTGGTCGTTAGCGTTGGAGCATCAGTGTTGGAGAGTCAGAGTTGGAGCGTTAGCATTGGAGTGTCAGTGTTGGAGCATCAGTGTTGGCGGTTAGCGTTGGAGTGTCAGTGTTGGCCGTTAGCGTCGGAGCATCAGCGTCGGAGCATCAGTGTTGGCCGTTAGCATTGGGATGACCTGCACTTTAGCACAGCAACATAAAAAATAAGTATATAATAATACTATATATATATATATAGACCTGCGTGTGTGTATGTGTGTGTGTGTGTGTGTGTGTGTGTGTGTGTGTGTGTGTGTGTGTGTGTGTGCGTGTGTGTGTGTGTGTGTGTGTGTGTATGTGCGTGTGTGTGTGTGTGCGTGTGTGTGTGTGTTTTAAGTCATTTTATCCCGTTAACTGGCAGAACAATAGAAAATTGTCCCTCAGATTACAACATGCTCTCAGGGGCTGGGGGACGGCTGTCTTGTAACCAAGTGACAAGTTGTCCTGGATGACAATTCCTAATCCATCACCGTGCTGTCAGAGCTGACCAAGGGGTGACGGGCCAGGCCCCAGCAGCACAGGAGGGGAACATCTGGTACCTGTCAATCATCATTTTTAAAAGATGACCATATGGCTTCTTGCTCGCTCAAAAACCATTCCTGTTGTTTCACAAACACACACAGACACATACATACACACACACACAGACACACAGACATACACACACATACAGACACACAGACATACACACACACACACACACACACACACACACACACACACACTCTCTCTCACACACACACACACACACACACTCTCTCTCTCACACACACACACATACACTCACAAACACACACACACACACACACACACACACACTCACACACAAACAGTTTTAAAAAAAAGATAATTTACTTATTTACTGATACTTACACGACCACGCACATGCAGACCCTGAGCTGGTAACCACTTCAACCACTTCCTTCACTACCGTGTCACCAGACTGCCATAGTAACAGCAAGTAACAGTATCAGCAAACTTCCTGAATGGCCTGTGAAAAACACTGTTCACGCTGTCAACCGGCCGCGGGGAGAGGGGCAAAGATTTCACCAAACAGAGTGCTTCCTCGACAGATAAGGGCGCAGCGTTAACAGTGTGAGCCAACATGGATGAGACACCTAGATAACGTGGGCATACGGTTAGGGTTAGGGTTAGGGTTATGAGATGGATGAGTAAAACCCTACCCTAATAATGACATTGTTTTCCATTACTGGCGTGTTGAATAGTTTTTTAATGCAATGGCCATGAACACAATGGCCACTGAAAGGAATGTCTACAAAACTCATCTCAGTTCTGTCCTAGGCAGAGGCATTGTTAGGCATGTGACGACATGCACACAAAGACACCAATGACTAAATACTGTCAGTGTATTTTTCAGTTGTTATTTCTTAGTTGTTGGCATATTTGTCACACTTAAATGTTGCAGATCATCAAACTAATTTTAATATTAGACAAAGATAACCCGAGGAAATACAAAAAGCAGTTTTTAAATGATTTCATTCCACAGAATATTTGCCCAAAAGTCTTGGGGATCATCAAGATGTTTTTTGGCAAATGTGAGACGAGCCTTTGTGTTCTTTTTGTCCCGTCTCTTTCTTATGGTTGAATCATGAACACTGACCTTAACTGAGGCAAGTGAGGCCTGCAGTTCTTTAGATGTTGTTCTGGGTTCTTTTATGACCTCCTGGATGAGTCGTCGATGCGCTCTTGGAGTAATTTTGGTAGGCCAGCCACTCCTGGGAGGGTTCACCACTGTTCCAGGTTTTCTCCATTTGTGGATAATGGCTCTCACCATGGTTCGTTGGCGTCCCGAAGCCTAAGAAATGCCTTTGTAACCCTTTCCAGACATTACTTTGTTTCTCATCTGATTCTTGAATTTCTTTAGATCTTTAGATCGAGGCATGATGTTTTTGAGATCTGTTAGTCTACTTCACTTTGTCAGACAGGTTCTATTTAGGTGATTTCTTGATTCAACAGGTCTGGCAGTAATCAGGCCTGGGTGAGGCTAGTGAAATTGAGCTAAATTTTCCAAAAAATGTGGTTAATCACAGTTCATTCATGATTTAACAAGGGGGGGCAATTACTTTTTTACATGGGGTCAGGTAGGTTTGGATAGCTTTTTTACCTTAATAAATGAAATCATCATTTAAAAACTGCTTTTTGTATTTCCTCGGGTTATCTTTGTCTAACATAATGATTTGTTTGATGATCTGCCACATTTAAGTGTGACAAACATGCAAACAACTTAGAAATCAGGAAGGGGGCAAATACTTTTTCACGGCACTGTATGTATATGGGATACATGTATGCAGTTGGACTCCCCCCAACCCACCAACCTTGGAGAAATTGGTCATTTAATACACCACAGGCCATGCAGCCTGCTCTGGGGGTTCAGCCGAGGAACGCTGCCGGGGTGTTTGTTCATCAAAGAGCCAAGAGACCCCCTTCCAACTCCCTCCCGATCTCCCCGACGGCGCTTGGCCAATCGTGTGCCGCCACTCGGGACTCCCGGTCACAGCCAGGTTAAACACTTTTCTCGTTGGAACAACACCAGATCCCCTCCCGGGACTCGAACTAAAACCTTTTCAGCCCCGAGACATGATTTTTAGTCGCTATGCAATCAATACTTAATAATACAAATAAAACAGGTTAACTTCTGATATCAGAAGAATATCCGGTGCTCTGAATCATGAAACGAATTATCCAAAGCATTATTAACGCATTATCTGAGATAACTGACCACGTTCCAGTAACAAGATGACTGTTCTCAGAAAGAGGCTGACCCTTGCCCCGTTTCTTATTACTATGCAGTAGCTAAGCAACCATCAGCTGCTCCGCCTGCACACATAATTCAACCTATACTTTTTTTTTCAGCGTATCCTATGCTTCCCTGGGAGGGAGGTAAGTGAGCACAAAAATTAAACACATCCTTTGTTAAACTGAATGACAGTTGAGGCCGGATATTCCCTCCAGTTTGCGGGAGACGTTTGCAAATCATTTTTCTTCGGTAATTATGACTAAATAATGTATAATAATAATATAATAATAATAAATAATTAATAAATAATCATGGCACACTAAAGCCATGAAATGACACAGGTCTTCAGTTGGGAGAACCTGAAACTGGTGGTCGCACGTCGATGGAGTCCGAAAACACGAAGAGAAGCAAAGACTAAATTTGAGGCCCATAGCCGCCACCAAGGAAACCGTGGAGCGGAATCACGCGGTTACCCCTGGCTTCCTTTGTTGAGCGGCCTTCCTGTTTGTTCATTTCTCCTCCGTCCTTCAGATCACCTCTCCAGACAGCGCAGTAAAAAAAGGGGGCCGGCTCCAGTCGACTTCTTCAACCCGAAATGGACCTCCACAGCCAGATTAACGGTGTGCCTGCAGTAAAACAAAACAAAAAAGCTAGAGGACGGATGTGAGAAGGTGGAGCAGTTGCTCCGCCCTTCCCCACCACATCTCAAGATTTACCTTTCGGCCAAAGGCGCTGGGGAAGTGAGTGTCAACCATTCCAGCTCGAGCACACCAGTTCCGCATGGACACGCTATAGGCCAGGTTTGGAACCTGCCACGGGCAAACGTTCCAGAAAGTTATGAGCAGATGTGCAATATTATAGCCCTTTAGGAAGACTGAGGCAAGGCACTGCACCATTGTTTTGGCAGTTTGAGTTAAAATGAAAGGTGCCATGAAATCAAAAGTGTGCTTATGGAATAGGAGAGGGTTTTACACATAGACATGCTGATAATTGATGTAATGTAATGTCCCGGTAAAAAAAAACGGTTTGCCTACTGATCACAAAGGGTATTTCTGAAGACAGAATAGTTTACTTCGTACATTACGACATATTAATGCAACATTTAAAACCACACATTAAAAAAAAAACCCAACGGAAGAGCTGGAAAAAGTGGCCCGTGACTACCATCTAGTGGTACAACTACGTTCTCACACATTGTCCTTTTCATGAACAATTCTGACAAAGCGTCATCCTTGCAGTTTAATTCAGGTGTAGATTTGACCAACCAAAACGTCCACAAAAAAACCTCCTCGCCAACTATCATCCAGGGCAGTGAATGAGTCTCGGATCTCCATGCATACAAACTAAAGCTGGTGATTGAGCTGTGGATAAGAAACTAAGCAAATATAATGAAGGGACTATATTTTTGCCTGATATTTCAGTTAAACCAAGCTCTAGGGTTAGAAAAAACCATCTGATAAAACTGGTCGGAATGGTTATACAGTCGAGAAGTTGAGGCAAATGTGAGTTTCCATTTTATCTGGCATGTTCCATTCAGAAACAGTTACTTGTTTGTGCATAACAGTGTATCATACATAGTATATCATACATGCTAAATTATACACGTTGGCAAGATTCCCATTTTCCAGTTTCGGTCTAATCTGTGTTTCTCACATCAGTGAGTGGGACGATGACCATACGGCGAGCTGCGAGTTTCAAACAATCAAAAAGGGACAAGAAAGCACATACACATGTGAATACGCGACCAAAACAATACCACTAAGAAACATATCAACTTCTCTCACCTCTCGTACAAGTGTCTCCACCACCACCATCCCCGAAGTTTACGGTTTAAAAGTTTTAATTCAGGCGTGGAATTGCTTTTCATCGTTCCATCCAGCTGGACTACTAACAACAAAGGAAAAAATTACACAGCTTTAAGCATTTAAAAAATATGTCTTATTTAAAAAAAATTAAACTTAAAAAATAGCACACTGAGTGTGTCTGCGTTATACCAGCAAAAAGGTTGTGTGCGAGTGTTTTTCTCGCACAACGCTCTCCTCAACTGTGACCGGTTCCTCCACCAGGGGGAGCTACTGAGGTGGCTTCCAGGCTCGGTGTGTGTTCTTGAAACCGCTTCACCACTGACCACAAAGGAGGAGGACAGGAAGTGAAGGAGGATTAATCTGAAGAAAATTCGAGTCTCTATTTGGCCCACGATACATGTGGTGATGGAAGGTGGATGCACCAATGCCCAACGCTGCCCATCGCTGACAACAGTCATTTGAAGCACTACACAAAATCACATTGTGATGAACACGGCATTTGGTGGTATTTAGACTGAATTTACATTTGCGTCCCCACTGCTCGAGCCAAATGCAAGACAAACAGATATTTATGGGGATTTACATCTGAAATGCTGCGTTTCATTATTGTGTTTATTATGGTGAAGTCTCTGTAACCCCTTAGGCATTCTGATATCCGCCGATCAAGAATCAACTGTCAGGGTGCACCGGCGAGTGGAAGAGTAATATGGTGATTTAATATTTAAGTTTATTTATATTTAAGACCTTGATCTTGACCTTGACCTTGACCTGTGTCTGTCGAGTTATGCTCTGTGCAACATGACCCTGAATTTGTTAAGCGGTGACAGGAAATGGATGTAAATAGCTACCGCTGAGACAACACTGGTAGATCTATGAATGACTATTCTCTCATTGTGTACGTTTTAAAATAATACAAATGAGGGTTTGCAGACTCTTATTACATTTGAAACTTCGGTTTTGAACATTCTTAATTTGGTAACACCTGCTGTTATGCAGCACAATAACATTTAATGAGCACAGGTGTGAGTATATGCAAAGTAAAAAACAGAAATACTAATCTTAGGTCACCGAAGGAATATCTCAATCGGTGCAGACACTAATACTGTCAACATACTTAAAATAACTTTACTGGGTTTCTAAAGTTCAAAATAATTTTCACTGTTAATTATTAATCTCTGGTCTTGACCAGCATCAGCTTTTATTAAGGTAGAAATATAAGTGTCGTAAATACTAACTGTTATTAGCACTACCTGTTTGGCCCAATGAATGTAACGAAAAGTATACGTACTTTGGAGTTACACAAGAAATACCAGTTATGTGAGACAAGTATGCAATAACTGCCAATTTGTCGCTTGTCATGGGTCTCATTCATTTATATAGGATGGAGGAATTTTAAACAAATCAAGCAGTGTAAAAACACATGGGGTTCTCTGTGCGCAAGTGTCATACGATACAAGAGATTCCTGACAAATCAGCGGAATAACTTCAGAGACGTCTCTGCTGGTTCGGAGAACTGTCGCCAGGAGGCGAGACCAGGCTGAAGGGCGTGAAGTTCAGGCAGACTGGCTGGACGACTTTAGGCATGTCTCTGGTGATGTGAGACACCGACGTCTTCTCCGCGCACACGCCGCTCGACAGCGCTTTCTCAAACTCTATGATGCCACGGAGTTCGGCGGGGGTGGGCATGCGGATAGAGTCCTTCGCAGGCTGCACTTTTCGGGGCACGAAAATCGGCAAGGGGAGGGCATTCTGGTAAGGCAGGTGGTACGTCTTCATCTGCTCCCCTTGTCTGCCCAGCTCGATTCTCTGGTTGGGGGATCGCCGGACCAGGAAGTGAGTCACCTGTGCTTGCGTGTAGCTCTCCTTTCTTGAGATGTCCTTCTCAAAAACCGTTGCTCTGGAAAAACGTAAGTAGGATGTTGGTCATTATTATTTCCCTGAAGTAATTCGATTCTGATAAGGACAGGGATTCTTACCAATTAAACTAAGCTGGCGCGGTGGCCCTGCACAATTGGTACTTACTTGTCCGCTGGTCTGGTCTCCATCACCAGATCCAGCCAGGTGGACTGGAAGTGCTCCTTCTGTCCCTCGTCATCCTCCTTCACGTTGCAGTGGGCGTTCACCAGACAGCAGCCCTTTTGCCAGTTGGAGCAGTGCATCTCTCGCGATAGGGGGGGGGGGGGTTCACGCCTGGGTTCGAATACCAGGTTCTGCCCGGGCTTGTGACCTTGTCGAATGAGCGCGTCTTGTGGAGCAGCCCCCTAGCCCCGATCCTCTTAAATAACGTTGCGTCTATTTCCGTTCCTCTGCATCATGGCACGCGTGCTCATTCTGGTGGCCGCCGGGTTATTTTACAACGGCAGAGGTTGGGGCAAATGACTAACCACAGATCAATTTAGTGCATTACAAAAACCCCAAAAGGCCACAGCGTGCGTCTCCTACACCCAGGAGAGTCTTCCTCTACGGCAGAACTTCGTCTTTATCAACTACCACCGAAGCACGCTCTTGACAGGACAAAAAGCTTATTGTTGGCACATCACATAGATTTGTGCATAGCATGGTAAACTACTGTGAGACTGTGTATTTAGCACCACTCAAGACAACGAAACTTGAGTGTCGGCCGTCTCAATCACCAGATCAAACCTGATAGACGGGTTGCCCTCATTCTCACCTTCGTCGGTCAGGCTGTTTGGACAGCACGCCAAAATTGTGCCAATAAGGTGCAGTGATGGTTTTTGACGCTGTATGAATCCGCAGAATACACCTTATTGTTTGAGGCACATCTTTGTATCATTTTTCTATTAAAACAGCCATTCTCCTGTATTCAGTTAAATATGAGTAGGTGGGTCTGCATGGTGTGTGGTTTCATTGAGGCTACACATGCGCTGGAACTTGATCCCCATTTTTCTGTATATCACAAAATCAATAAAACGAACCAGAGATGCTGAATCCGAATGCATCATTCTGATTCAGATTTGGTTAGCATGAATATTGTTAAGATTGACCAGAAGTATTTGTGACAATAAATATGAATCAATAATTACAATGACAGACTGGACCACCAAACACAAACCAGACAATTCTACACATGCAGAGAGACAGAGAACTAGTGACAAATCAAATGAACAAAATAATTTACTTTGATGAGGACATAATACATAATATCCACTTATGGCTAATTAACAGACGTTTCAACCACACGTCACGACTGCAAAACTCTGCCCCCTAGTGACGTAAGTATATAACATACTGGAGTAGAATTATTGAAACGATTGAAACGACAGCAAAATTAAAATAAATCCTGCCGTGACTGAAAAGAGCGAGTTTATGATGCAGCCAACTGCCTCTTTAAGACAAAAGAATGCTGATGGGCGGCCAGGGAATTCTTTTGGGTCATTTAGCCCCGCCTGAAGAGTCATATTGCAAGGTCAGGGCCAAATCAGCAGACCCTCCAAAACAGATCGATGACAACCGGCTTCGACTCTCGTCCAGCCATCAAGTAATGTGCTCACAGCTTGTAATGTTATAGCGCAAATCAAACTGACGTAGGAACGCGGTGAGTGAGCGGTGGCTGGATATCATCCCTGTGCATTTTCTTGCAAATCTGATGAGGCTGGTCAGCCCCAGTGAATCCTCAAAGGACATTATTACACTATAGTTTCTGGGACTCATTGACACTCTGTCCAATGTATTGTGGTTCCAAAGGTATGTTCATAATTCTGGTTAGCATTAATGTTAATTAGCTTCTGTTATTTTATCATGCCCTCTGTCTCCAATAAGGTATGAACGTATGTATGATGTATTCATGTATGAAGTTTGGACGGGGTATTTTAAAAAAAATTGGTTCAACTTAGTTAATAAATTCATAAATTACATCCCGATTTTCAAGGAAGACCCGCAGATTGGTTTATTCCTACATAACTTTCCTAATGAAAAAGGCAATAAAAGTTTCGGGCTTTAGAAATGCTTTTCATTCTGGACGAGTTCCCCAAGCATACCCAATCGATGGAGAGGTCATCTGCCATGGGTTGGGTTTCAATGACATCATTTTCAAGCAATGAAGTTGAACTTGATAGGTAGGATTTAGCAGGGAAAGTCATTCTGATATCAGTCCAGAAAGCACAGCACATTCTAATGAATCCATTCATGTCCTTGTATAACTAGGCACTGACCATTCATATAAAGGGCTGGAGAATTATATTATATTTCCCTCAAGCGATCAATACACTGCAAGGCCAATGGCCCTATCAATCAGCGTCCCCTGGGTGCTGAACATACACATACACCTGAGAATAACATCACAGTACGGAGTGCATGCGTTTCTTTAACACTTTTCCTGTCTGTGTCCCCTAACAGATCCTTCCAAGGCACTGCGCCCCCCAGTGTTGTATTTATTATGGTATATTTTCTCTTACGGGTAATATTAGTGTTCATTTGGAGGAAATGGAGGTGAGGTGAGGTGAGGTGAGGGAAAAAAAGTGTTACTGCGTAATCCCTCAGCACCTTAATTTTATTTAAGATGATAATGAAATGTTGGTTCTGTTACCTTGTATATAAAAACAGCTTTAGTCCTACACTGCTTACGCCTACACTCCTGTTGCTTTGAAGCGAGGATCTGATCATTCAACAGGCTGGAATAAATCAACAACTCTGAGGTTGAAATTAACAGCAAAGGGGCTCATTTCTTTCAGCAGTTATGGAAGTGTTAATTCCCTTTAGTTTAGAAAAGCAAGTTTATCCATATTCATATTTTCCTGTTTTTTTTTCTTCTTCAGAGTTATTACAGTTTCTATACCACTAACAATTTATTTCCATATGCTGCACGAAAACTCGAACAGGTTGCTCTTAAAAACGCTCCCTTTCATTTTAAATTTCAATTTAATTTTCTCAACACACGGTGGCAGCACGCGTGCATGTTCCCTACTCAACATATCATCGGGAAGGTCAGGAAAAACGTCACTTGAATGCGCTGTCCAACCGGTTTATACCAATATTTATACATATTTATGTCTTATAGCAATTTTCATGTTAAAAGTGTCAGTGTTTAGACCAGTGACTCCAACACAACGACAATTAACCAATACGCAACAAAAAGATCTTTGTCAACTTCTTTGCATTTTAAGATGACCGTCGTCGTTATGTTGACTGAATACCTTTTAACCCTATCCTTCCTACCCTTTTTGTCGTTGAATGACATGCCATAAAATAGGAAAAGGAAGATTTTTGTGTAAAAATAACATAGGCTTTAAAACGTAATTTGTATTCACTCAAATATTGACACTTACTGGATCAGAGGATGTTAAAAACAGGCTTTTTACTTATGCTGACTATTGTAGGCCATTACTTTAAAAGTGCAATACTCATCTTTTTTTTTTAACTGGCAACCTTTGCCACCCAGACATAACTGTCTGACACATATTTTTGTGTACTGAAACAGAAGTGAGTATATGAGTGTAGAAGTAGAAGATATTCAAAAGTGCAGATGGGATAAAGCTGGTAAAAAGTGCTTTGAAACCGTCACTCCAGCATCCCAGAGTTCTGGATTCAGCATATGTCTGTCATGGTACGAGTGACCATAACTGGGTATATAACATTTCGAAAGTGACAAAGACTCTGTCCGCATAGGTCAGATATTTCATATTAGCATCAAATAAAATTTAAATAGAATTGAACCAGACATAGAAACTTTGTTTAAGAGTTCAAACCATTCACTGGTAAGTAATCGTACACTCGATCTTTGCAAAATGTAAAATTATTGGTTAATTGCAACAAACATGAAGCAGATATGATCTTAAGACTTAAATGTTAATATTAGAGTACCCATTGACCACAAAGTTGTATAAACTACATTTTGTGGAGAAGGACGAAATTAGGTTTAGCTAGTCCTGTACACAAAAACAGCCTGAGAGTGATTATATTAATTATTTTTAGTTGTATTAATTAATTTACTCTAACTTCCAATAATATGGTACTTATAATAGCTACTTAACCGTTTTGAGTTTAATGAAAAAACAGGAGTAGACCGGCCTCTCGCAGAACTATATCGCCATCGGGAATACAACACCTTCAGGGACACCAACATACACACTAAAAACAAATCTAGAGATTGCTCACAATGTTACAGGAACATACACTTTATTTATTATTCATACATAACCGTTACATTGCAGTCCAGCAATGAACTGCATTCTATTCAATTTATATAATTTCTGTGTGGCTCAAAGATAATTAATACTGGGGTGGAAGTCCAAAGTCAAAACTGCAGGTCTAAAAACATGGAGATAATTGCCTTGCATTTGTTTCAACGCAACGCTTTTTCTTTTTTTTTGTTCTTACGTAAAAGGGAGCTTTTCATTTGCCCAAATTGTGTAGAGACAAGCTGTCTGGGGACCAGGGTGTGTTGGACCACCCATGTATAAAATTAACCTAAGCCCAATTATACTGCTACAACTAGGCAGATGTACCAGGAACTAGATATCCAGTTGCTGGTACACCCTGAGACAAGAAATACTAACTGGAGTGCTGATGGCAGCCAACCATCAATATATATATATATATATATTTTTTTTTTTTTTTATATACGTATATAGGAATAACTATTAACAATTTACAGGGTAGTATACAGTTTATTTATAATAGCTGAAATATCAGCACAGTGTCACACTTATAACAGCAATAAACAATTATAAGTATATATTAGTCATATATAAATATATACTTGTGATATATAATCATGTAAAACAATAACCCACAACACAGGTTTTATTTTTTTTTCCTGAAGGAACGACAGGTTAACGAAGAACCCATCAACATTGGAGGTCACATGACAGTAACTTGCATATTAATCCACAAATGTACTGCAACACATTACTGTCTAGAGGAAGTACACACACAGCTTCTATCCTTACTGAAGTTGAAGTAGGCTCAGCTCACACATACACCCAATGGAGAGAACAATTATGGCTATTCCAATTATAGCTATTGTATGTGCTTGGACACGACGGTGTGCTATGATGGTGGATGGCAGGATTATAATACAAGTATTCAATACTTTGCCTCCTATTTTATGTTTATATTTAAAAAAATAATAATAAATGAAATAGTAACTCCTCGAACGTTGTCCTACTAAGATTCATCACGGCGCACACATATTGGAACCACACTGAAACAGTTAGCAGCGCCGCCTAGCCGTCCCCATCACCATCCATCGCCCTCAACCTGATCCACATTTGTCTCATTGGGTTCGGTCTGTACGGAATCCCAGCTGGGACCCTCGCTGTACCCACAGAATAGACATTCCTCACAACCTTCCTACGGGTTATTAAACTTCTGTGGGGGTAAATACGCAATAGATCATCAACTGCTTCCACGTCACCCCTTCCCGAACGTTTCCGACACACTCCTGACATCGCCACGTGCAGCTGTAGTAAAATGCCATCATTGCACAAAGAGAAGCTCTGCATTGAATACAGTGGTCACAGACAAATCAGCATAGTGATAATACGCTTTTCTTCTTCGGGCTTCTTAGGAGCCACGGCGGCGAGCAGCTGGGTGTGGGGCGTTTTGCTGCTAGGGGGACGAATGACCTCTTTCTTCATAACCCGTGCAAGGGGAGCTACTCAAATGACCAGATCTCAATGTCTTGCACAACAAAGTCTTCCTTTTTTGTTAGAATTGGATTTCCAAAGGTTTTGCAGGAATGACTTCGCCCATGATACAGGTCTCCGTCCAGCCAGAGACCAAATTCACCCCTTAAGAAGGGTGGACAAAAAAAAAAAAATTGTTATATAAACAAACACATTCTGAACCTTTTTAACTAATTTGCACAATATACATGCATCTCAGGATATATAATTGTAATCATAGATTCTTAAAGTTTATAAAGAAAAACAGCATACTTAATTCACACCGATTATAAATTCTGTGTGTGTGTGTGTGTGTGTGTGTGTGTGTGTGTGTGTGTGTGTGTGTGTGTGGGGTTAGGATATTCCGCAGACAAACAGTGAAAAGAGAACGGTCCACTGCTGAGGAACCGCCGTGTTGGTGAACTGTTCCATATGTACTTTACTGGGTTCTGCTGGAAACGGGACCATGGCGCTTTGGAAGACGCAACACCCCTGGCTGGCGCTGTGACGCTTGAAGAGCTACGATGGGATTATGCGCCATCTGCCTGCCAGCCTGAAAAGCGTTTGTCAGCAGGCTGGACTGCATATCTTCACGCCTCTCGTTGTTTTTGGCAGCATTTGGCCCCAACGGGACAACGCGGCAGCCCCACCCGACTCGCGCGGTGTACCGCCGATCCCCGTACTCACCCGCCTCCGCCGAACGCCAAGGAGTCCATATCCCCTTTGATGAAAAACATATTGTCACCGGTCCATTTGAAAACCTGAAGAAAAGGAGCAGGTTATTGTATGAATGCCTGCTGATAAATATCATGAGTTTTACAGATCAGCATTACGCCACACAACATATTACCAGTTTACTCGTTTGAGGCACTAATTGTATTGAGCAGACTTCTTGGGCATTTAGCGCTAATGCAGAAGAAACGCTATGTCATGAGGTGACCCACGTAAAGCAATGACATTTATTCGACATGCATAAATGTCCTGTATTTAATTACATTACGTTTTGAAGGCTAGGAAGGAAACTTCATTCCAATTCAAAGGGAGATTAATTACAGGGTGAAGATAAGCTACATCCGGCAAAGCAGACCGGTGTGATTAAACTGGAAGATGAGTGAATCACACTGATACAAAAACAAACAAGCTTCAGTAAAGTGCATCCAGACATAGATACCGGTTAATAGCTTTTGCAGGATTAACCTTGGCTCCACGGCAAATTAAAAAAAAAATGCACACTTCAACCCAATAACACAATGTTTATTGGTTAAAAATGACCAAATTAAAACAGATGCACTAAATCAGAAGTTAAAAGTGGTTTGGATGTTATTGCTTGATCGCATACAATGCCAATCATGTCATGGCTGAGTAGGGATGAGTAGTCATGTCATGGCTGAGTAAGTCCATTAATAAAAGTTACAGTGTAAAAATAAACCACAATTACTGTATAATTCAGAGCCACTTAGCCGCCAATGCCGGCTTCAGTCAGACATTCTAATGAGGGCTGCCCAGTGTAAACGTGTCGTCTCCATACCTCAAAGTCCGGACAAAAGGTGAAGAGGAACGTCTCTCCAGTCCCGTAGAAGCCGTCGCTGACTTTAAGGGGCTCGGATGCCAAGGCGCCGAACAACTGCACGCAGAATGGCAAGGGAGAGAGAAAGAAAAACCAGAAACAATTCAGCCGCCGCGTTCCAGGAGTTAGCGCAGCGCAGTGCTCTCAAGCCCGACCCCCGGCCTGGCCGACTCGCCTGGCCGTCCGCATCTCTGACGACCATGAGGACAGGCGAGTCCTGGGCCTGCATGGTCCGGTAGAGGGTCTTCATGCTCATGCCGTTTCTGGAGGTGCTGAACGCCAGCGTCCAGGGATACCCGATTGTCCTGGGCGGAAGGTGCTTCGCCAGCTGCAGGGGGGGGATCAGAGGAACCTTGACACCAGGCCCGTGTGAGAGAGCGGGTACCGAATTACACCGGGGGCCGGCCTTTTCACCCTCTTCGGGAACACAAAAAAGCCAAAAATTCATACCCATTTCTTAAAACTTTCATTAAAAAAGACACTTTAAAATCGTGATTATTGCCAACATGTGTGCCACTGAGGAAAGATTACCAAGCCTGATGGAAAGCCTAATAATAAATGGAGGACGTTGTGCAGGCTACATCATCAATCATAAAACTACAGTGACTACTAATAACAACAGTATATTTACACTTTAAAGAAAGTAATTTGTATCACAGGGCTTAATATACTTTTTCAAATAAAACAGCAAGCACTAAGCAATTTGTGCCACAAACAAACCTTAAAAGTGTCAGTAAATGTGCTACTGCCGATTACTGAGGCCGGCACTTCTAGACACCTGCCAAGTAGCCGCACGGCGCTGCAGAGCGCGAGCCTTGCCTGCTCTTCCTTCCACAGACAAACACGGCTTTGCGTTTATTTTTTAATCAGAACGCCGTCTCCGGTCATTCATTTCGTGGTGTGAACGACGGCTCAAAATGACAGATTTGATACAACATTATAACTGGACAGGGGTGACGAATGGAACCCGAGCCAGTGCTGACATTACTAAAACGCACGCAGCCTTCCCTTTTCGGGTATACATCGAAAACGGATACTGCAAGAAAAAACTGCTCTTTGGCACTGGTGGCTCGATACCCTTTTGGGCGAGCGGAGCAGAGCAATCTCTCGCATCCCCCCGGAAGCGTGAAACGTTTACACCACGCAAAGAAGCATTTACCTTTTCTATGTGCTCAGCCTGCAGGAGATCACTGGGCACGGTAAGGTTGGGCTTAAATGGCTCCAGCTCCGGGTCGGTCTTAATGGAAGACACATGCTTGGAGTTGACCTCTTCTTTAGTGCTGATCTATTAAAAGAAACAACAGTTCAAGAGAAGGTAGGTAAAAATGTGATATCACTTGAGTTACACCTTGCTCCATTTGCAGTGAGGAATTGGGAGCCACTGGCCACCACGAACACCCATCCCTCATTTAAAAGTTCATGCAGATGTAAAAAACGACACCACTACCGAGTATTATTTGGTCACTGTCAGTAACTTTCAATGGTTTTTACTCCATCTCATAATACAAACAATTACGAAATAACGGAGAACGGGAGAATCCTCCTCAAACTAGTGCAAGTATAGGTCTACAGCTATGCATTTAGACTGATGTTCACTTTCTCCCATGCTGATGGGCATCATACCACTGCGTCCAATCAAGGGCCCCTTCTAAATATTCCATTATCCGGCAACGAGCACACGCTGAAGAAAGAAAGAAAAAGAAAAAAATTCTGATCAAACACGAGAATCTGCCCATGAATTGTTCCAGAGAAGAACGACCAAGTGTTCACTTGTGAATGTGGGCTTTCGCCGATGCAAAGCCCACATTCACAAACCTTCTCTGGCCACAAGGGCCAGAGCGTGAGACCTGGTTACACTCGACACGCTGAATGGCTCGCCTTGTCTTCAGCGAGCACTCAGCGCCTCCCTCCATTATGGACAAACCCCGTAGGGGGGAGAGGAGCCCATCGCCGCAGCTGGGCAAGGGGTGGGGGAGAGGTTGGGCGCAGCAATGCAAATCGAGACAGGTGTCACTGAAAAGGGCCTGACAGAAATTCCGACACTGGCTGGAGACAAAGCAAACAGCCACCGGGGGGCACTACAGTTTTCGTAATTTAGCCCTGGGTTGCCTTATTTAAAAAAAAAAGGGTAGAAGTCCTTGGATACAGCCAGGGGCTAAAATTATGGCATTATCCCATTGTGAAGATCACTGTTGTGCAGCCCAGCAGCTGTGGACAAGACGCCTTTGCGCACATGCCAACTACTCCACTACTGCAACACTTTCCAAGATACTGCGTAGGTGCACTGCCACCGCTAGTCTGAGAACGACTGTCGGGAGCTGGACAGGGCATCCGCAGGCGTCTGCATTGAGAGCGCAGATCTTCACCGTTAAGCGCATCGATCCGACGGCGATGTTCGCTCACTGTCACTGCCTGAGGTGTAAAATATATATATATATATATATATATTTTTTTTTTTTTTTTTTTTTAAATAAAGTAAGAGGAGCCTGTGATGTCTGTGATGGACAGCATCTGGCAATTCTACCCTTACAAACCGCCGCGTTAGAAACATCTTCCATATTGTGCATTCAGGGCAGAAACGCATGTAGGCAGAATACGACTCTAGAAAAGTTCTTAAGAATGTGTGTAACGTTTAATTACACATCTCATCAAAGCACTGGCCAGTGATTAAGGTCTGCAAAAAGGTTGACGATTCCAATCCTAGTACTGCGGTTGTACCCAGGAGGCATGGTATTTTAACCAGAGACGCTTCACCACCAGCTGTACAGAAAGGTTTATTGGATTATTGTGTAGATTTTCAATAAACAAACTAAACTTCTCAACAGTTTCAGCTTTCAAATGATGTCTTGAGTAAAGCACGGTGTGTCCAATACCAATAGACAGGACACACACACACACACACACACACACAAATTAACTACCACATTTAAGTAACACTGCTGGCTTGTTTGATCCATTTTAGAGATGCGTAAAAGGTATGAAGTCATTAAAACAAAAACACAGGATATAATGATCTTCCTCCAAGTAAGCAGGGCTCAATTCAACCTGACTTTGTTCACTTTGTACCCCCCATATCAAATGATTATATACATCACAAATGTATCGTTTTTTTTAAACCACATCCAAATGGCCATTCTACAGAGGCTGAAAAAACGGACAAAAAAACGTCTCACACAGATGACATTTACAATAAAAAAAACTGCAAAATAATGACATAGGGTTTCTGTTGGAAGTTTGGGGGAAATCTAATGGAGAACGTACATGCTAAATATCACAGCTGACAGAGTTGAACAGCAGAGCCCAAACAAAGGCAAGCCATTTAAATTCCAAGAACATACCAATCAGCAAGGTTATTTTGTTAGATACCATCGTGTAACGTTGAATAGAACATATCTAAAGTAATAAGCACTTTGCTAACAAAAATAGAAATATAATGTTATTGACGGATGCCGAGTTAAAAGCGTATATTTTACGAATAACTATCGATTATCAGCCTATTCTCACCACAAAGTTTAACGAACATTACTAATAGATAAACATAACGAATTATACATACGATAGCTAGCAAACTCGTAAACCAAGAAGCACGCGAATATTACCACTTCGTATGTGTATTTAGGTGTCAGTTTCTTTTCTTTCTTCGCCCTTCGAGAAGGAAACATATCTAGTTACATTCCACTTTTTGAAAACCTTCCCACTTCACCGGCGAAGCAACACAATTGAGGACAGCAGACTATCCTTTAAAAAAAAAAAAAAAAAAAGCCATGAAGGCAACCTTTTCGGGTCCTCGCGATAAAGTGTTTGACTCCCCAGGCAACCAATTGCAATTCGAGGGATAATCGAAATCAATTCCAATTCGTTCCAGAACCTTTGAAGACGGAACTTCCTCTCCACATTCGTGTTTGTTTACACTCGGGGTGAGAATGGTTTAAAGGTACAGTACTTGTTTGCAATTACTGCACAAACAATGTTGAGTATGTGTCATTTTAAAATTAACACAAAAATCTGCCTCAAAAGTTTAAATGTAACAGAGCTGCAAGCAAAAGCCCCCAAACCACTGCATTTAATGCTCATTTTTCAACATAATTGCATCTACGTAATAACTACGTTCTACTACATCGTCTTTGACCAACCTGAGAATGTGTTTTTAACTTGGTACTTTGTTCTGCTTTTTGGACGCTCCCACGCTTGACTTGTAACAAAAGATTAGTATCCCCGACGAAAGACTATTCCAAGCCCCCACGCGTTTAGCCCCATTATAACATCATAGGCTTAATAATAACTGCATGACAATTTTTAAATTCAATACAGTCGGCAAACGTAGGAAATTCTCTACACAGCAACTTGAGCTTTCTGTAAAGGTATATATTTGAAAAACCGACAGGTCATTATTAGATAACAGCCACAAAGTATACTTGAAAGGCATAGCATGTATACCTAACGGAGACCGTCACATATCTACAAACTATTTTTAGTTTTACAGTGTAAATGACATTGCAATTTTTAATTTAACTTCCTCGGATTGCTGTTTATATACAAGTCATCTCCCAAGCTGGACACATTGACATTTAATGACAAAGTTTAATTACATTATAATTTACCTGCACTCTTTTCAGGAAAATAAATAAGAGATTTAATTGACACAGACAAACAGCAGACATGCTGATGCTAACACACAGCTTTTTTGCTGGAACTGTAAAAGAGTCAAATTTCACAGCATCAAAATTGGTGATACATGTGCAAATATGACAAATGACATTTAAAACTTGCATCGGGATAAAGAATAAGACAAGTAAACATGTACTTAACCTTCTACTAATTGTAAATTACCTCCCACTCCTTGGCTGTGATGTCAGTGGTTGGCCTCTCATCCTCCCCCGTTTCCGACTGCTCGTTCTTCTTGACCACAGTGAACCCGGGCTCCCGGCCCTGGCCGCTCGATCCTTCGCCATACACGTCCGGGCTCCACTGAATGAAGAACACGTACAGGTGATCCGATCTGGAGAGACGGGAGCAGACAGAGAAGACCGAGTTACTGTACCAGGGATACGGATCAGACTGGGTTAGAATGGCTTTTCATTCAAGCAAATTAATGAAAGAGCCAAGAGGCCTCACCTCTCCTGTGGGACAGCAAACCAGTACTCATGCTTCCTGTCTCTCTGTGCGTACTGCTGCATGGTGGCGCTGGCGTGGGACACGAAGGTCTTCTTCATTGGCTTCCCCACCCGCAGACACAGGAACTTGTGAGATCTGTGTCTCCGTTTTTCCCTGGATGCCGCCGCCAGTCCTGTGGTTTAGGTGGGTGAAAAGACTGGGCATTGTCTCTCAAAATGACACTCGGACTGAACCCATGGGGAATTCTTAAGGGAATTCAGCTGAACGTTGAGAATTTCTGCAGGTTTTTAGAAGGTTCCTCATTTATTCATCCTTTTAACGAACAGGTGAGCTTCAGTTCATTCACCAGTCAATACCAACCACGGCGCTTATTTTATAGCACCTAGATCCCAAGAATTGTATTGAGGCCATTTACAATACTGCTGTTGAGGTTTTCCTGTATGAAATACTGGAAAATTTAATCAGCAGTTAAAACTGACTAGTTAAAAATTTTTAATTAGTTTACAGTTACTTGGATGACATGAAGGCACAATGCACTTGGGATGAGGCCAAAAGGCAGGGCAGATTTGGCAAGAGTTTGGCAGATTTGGCAACAGTGATCAGAACCATTAACTGTGATGTTGTTCTAGCGGTATTACTAGTGGAGAAAGCAGAGAAGTCTTGTGAGATGCCATTCACAACCGACAGAGGCAGGGTGCTCAGTCTATATGAAATAAGTTAGAACTGTGCATTAACCCAATGGTTCAAATGCAGAAATTCAAAACACACTTATGTCCTGTATAACTGGGCTATTCATTCCTTCTTTCTTCCTTTCATTCATTCTTACGTTTTCTTGGGCCGCTCGCATTACTCGCGCAAGCTTTGATTAAAGACTCAACCCGCCAGTGATTTCTGTCAGAAATTGCACGGCAATTCGCAAAGTGGGTCGGTAATTGTGACGAAACTGGAGCATCGTCTTCCTCACGGTGCAGAAAAATGGATTAGATTAACAAAATCACAGGGGGAAAAACGATAAAAGGCTTTACCCTGACTTAGTAGATTAAGGTCTTGTATAGTAAAGAGAACATTACAGCAAAAGTACACATTATAGTACACATTACAGCAAATTGAGAACAAATTGCTTCCCAGTTTAGCAACTTGCGTGTCAGTTTACCGTGCAGTTTACGCTGTAGTTTTAACATACGAACCCGTTGAGGTAAGCTAACATAATGAAGGCTAAAGCTGTGATGAACTTCTTTGATTCTTAGATGTTTCAGTTATCAAAGTTGGAACAACTCCAAACAAGTGTGTTATTATTTTGAATTAAATAAAATAATTATATATCACAGAGATGTCCGTCTTTCCCTTTCGAGCAATCATGTGAGGCATCTTGCAGGACTGCATCACTTTCACCACAGCAACCAGTAGACCTTTAGTCTGGACTCCAGCCATCTGGGCCCCCAACACTCTCCTCCGGATATTACAATATTTTGGAACTCCTCGACTGGAG
>JAOYSI010059083.1:0-24207 GCA_025775065.1 Hiodon alosoides
TGGAACAGAAAAGGGCCTTCCCCAAACTGTTTCCACAAAGTTGGAAGCATAGAATTTTCCAAAATGTCTTGGTAAGCCGAGGCATTAACATTTCTTATCAGTGGAACAAAGGGGCCTAGGCAACCCCATAGCATTATCCCTGCACAATGCAGTCAGGTAGAAAAGGGCCATTAGAAAGCATAGAATTTTCCGAAATGTTAATGCCTCAGCTTATCATGACTTTTCTGTCATTAATCGCCAGAAAAGGGTGTTTTTATTTGAATTGTATGATTTTTTTTTAGTGGACCGGACCAGGCATGCTACAAACTAGTAAACATTTTTATTCTATAGAACACAAAGACATCAACACGATACTGGAAAAATTCTCACATTTTTATGCGTCACTTCCCTAAATTGCAGTCCCGCTTTCAGCTAGCAGAATTTTTTATGCGCATGCATACACAATAAACTTTGGTTGTATACAAACACACTGACAAAGTCTGCCTAGTACTTCACATTTGTCTTGCTGTTTTTTAAAGGTGTTACAATTTGATCCCATCCTACCTTGTCCCTCTCCAGAATCACCTCATCCATCTGCTTTAAAATGTCCTTCATTCGATCGCGGTACATCTTTGAGTCCTTCTCCAGGGTGGTACATCGTACCTCCAAGACCTCCTTCTTGACCAGGTTCTGTGAGAGGGCCAAATCGCAACAGAGAGTCACTCCAACCATACAGGTCAAACGGCATGTTGATGAGTGAATACCATGCATGATACTTCAACAGTAGTAAAATAGAAATTGTGCGGCCGATGTCCTGAAGAACAGGCACCTGATTCTGACAACAGAAAACTATAGAAACTTATTCACTACATTGACTACAATTGAGGACTTGAGAACCAAGGTCAAGGGTGGAAGTTTACTCTACTGGTATACTTTTTTATTATTTCAGCCTGTTTCCAGTTTTTTTTAGTTTGTAAAATCAAAAGAAGAGGACTACATCAATCAGGTGGTTTTATAAAATCAAATTTTCCAGCGGCAAGGTATCACCTATGACCAAAACGCTAAGGCCATGAGTTTACTGTCCTTGACACCACTTTGTACCTTGTCCCTAAGCTCCTCTGCGTTGCGCAGTGCCCTGCGCAGGATATAGATGTTGTTCAACAGTTGCTGTTGTTTGGCTTGAGCCTGCTGCTTGCACTCGTCCAGACTCTGGATGTTCAGCTTATCCTGTCCTGTCTGCGCCTGCTACAATATGATGAATTAAACAGACCAACTTTCAACAAGGAAACAAAAGCAGCCCGTCACTACACTCGCATCATCTGTGCATCACACACACAAGTTAGCCTGAATTATATATTCTACACTTTTCTAACAACTTCTGTATACAGTCCAGAAACCTGCCTTGAAGTATACATAGTAATTCTAAAATTGAAGATGTTCATTATCTCTCAAGTCTCTCAAGCATCGGTACAGCATTATGTATTGTGGCAGTATAAGTCATTAATCACAACCTCCCATTGCTATATCAGTATTTTTTAAATGCCGTGATATGTCGCTCTCTCTGTCTCTGAAAAGAAAAAAACGGCTTGCCTAAACTCTACCTGGATGGAAGTTTCTAGTTCCTGAACCCGGGCTTTGAGCAAGTCATTCTGTCTCTGCATCTGCCAGATCATGTCCTGGCTGGGCCTCTGCTCCATGGCGTTCTTCAAGGTCACCGTGCACTTGCGCTGAATTTTGAAGTCGCTCTCCGCGTTCATCAGGCTATGCTTGAGCCTCTCAATCTGGGGATGAACAGTTTCAATTATATCTGCTCGGCCATCCTGGCCGGTATGAGTAGGTAGAGTTATAATTCAACAAGTAGGACAACTCTCTGTCTCTCACCTCCAGGTGTAGGTCCCGGTTGCTCATGACAGCACTATTCTTCTCCTCACTTAGCCGAGTGACATCGCGCAGGAGCCCATAGTTCTCATCTTTCAGGCGGCGCACCTCCTCCGCAAGATGGTTCCGCTCCTGTTGCATGCGTCTCACGCGCTCCTGCTGTTTACGCAATTCCCTCTCTCGTACCTGCTGCTGTCGGGTTATGTCCTCCTGTGCAGCTATCTGCGCAGCCATCTCCTGTCTCCGCAGGCGCTCGCCCTGAAGGGACTTCTGCAGCTGTGTCACCTCATTCATTAGGAACTGGGTCAGCCCTGAGTCACCGGCGACATCTGAGATGGGATGGAATCACACAGTAGAGGTAAGGGGAGGCCTTTTAATGCAGCCTGGCCCAACATAGAATGAGTCAATACAAAGACATTGCTAATCATATGACATCCCTCTATATGTCTATGGTTCAATCCACCATGCCTACAGGCATCAATTTTACAGTAGGTGATCCACGTACAATTTTATACAATTTTCTCATTTTAAGGCTGCACATTGCAAAAAAGACTTGATGATGGAGGTACTGATGATTTATAACATTTGCATTTCTGTGATTTTATATTAGCAAGTCGGCACCAGTTAAAACATCGTAAACATGGTAATGTCATTTCACTTTTTTGTTTTGCATGACGGCCACTCACCGACTAGTATGGAAAAAGCTCGAGCAGGCTCCTTTCCTGTAATTTTGCGGTACAGCTGCGGGTAATCCAACTCTAAACTCTCCAAGAACGCAATATAGCCTTTGTGCCCCGTCCTTTGCAGGATGTCAAGCAGCATGCCTTTGGGGCAAAAAAAAGTTATATGGCAATGCTGTTCGATTATATACCTTCTACCCACCCAAGCTGGGCCATTTACATGTTCACTTTTAGGGAACATAAATACTGCCATTAAGCCACACACTCACTAATACTCACATTCCCCTTTGTCTGAGACACAAACGCATGCCATCTGAGGTACACACCAGTGTTTTTTTTATTTATTTATTTATATTTACCCAATAAGTGGTAGTTACCACCTATGGTGGCTGAGTGGCTGGCTAGCTGGGAGGGGTGAGGGTCTGATTGGTGAGTGAGTGAGCTACTGTCTGTATACTGACATGCCTGAATCAACAGTACCTTGGAAAGAAATGGGATTGGAAAATGTTAATTCTACACAATATTGATGTCCCTGACCCACTAGCTTGAGAATGGAGCCCATTTTTAAGAAAACATTTTATTTTCTTAATTGGAAACAAAGTTGTAGTGTGAGCCAGACAACTCGAATTACTCTTATTTAACAGTGTTGAAATTAAACTGCAACTATCTGTAGATTGGGTCTAGGTGTCCCGTCTGCTACAGGCTCAGTTTGAAGACAAAAAACATTTGCGCAAACCAACAACTTCACTGCATAGTTTTTGGTTTAAGACAACATCCAACTCCAGTTTCAGTTGTCGTTAAGTTTTGGTGCTCAGTACCTTAGACTTTTTTCATGCAAGTGTATGTCCATAAACAGCCAGTGGATTGATTTGGAACCAAGACCATTTCATTCAACGTAATGCACACGTCAGCCATACAAAAACCGCCATTTATGCGCGACGTAATAAAGCAATAAAACAATTTATTTAATAATAATAATAATACATTTTTAAAAATTGGAACGTTAATTTTACTACCTAAAAAAATAATTTAAATGATTTTAGATTCCCCTTAGTGTTTCGTTATCTTATTACATTCACTTTAATTATAACACGTTGAATACTTAGTTATCCGGATATGATTGATTTCGTTAAGAGATTTCTTTATCGTTACAGTCATGGGGCTCACTAGGATTTAAACATAAAATTATTGTTTAATTAAGTTTTACACAACTTCCTAATTACCAAACGGAGATAATATATTTAAAAAATTCTAATTGTGTAAAATAAAGGTCTTGCAAGCCTATTATAAAATAATCTACCTCTTTCGCAGCATTTAATGTGAATACCGACGACTGAACATCCCATTAACGAATGAAAGGGAATGTCATGTTTTACTTATTTATATTTGACTTATTTGGAATTTATGCTACCGATCACCTACCGGTGGCTGACCCGCACTGTGGGTGGAGAAAAAAATCAAGCTTTTATAGATATAAACGTAGTGCAATATTACAGATATTACCGTGATTATTTTGCCATCCAAAGAATCAGGACTTTTGGGTTAATAGACTCGCGCTAACGACGTATTTGGTTACAGTCAACTCCAAAAACATTGGTACAAACCAAGGGTTCTTAATAACATGCACGCATTCCGTGAGGAGCATTTGCACACAAACCCAGAAAACCTCACTATCCAGAACAGTTGTCTCACCCACTTTGCGTCGCCGAATGACGAGGTTGGGGTCGTTGAAGATCTGCTCCTCATCTTCACAACTTAGCACCTTGCACTGCCGCAGATACGGCGTTATGCGCGAGGGCTCGATGGTCTTGATCAGCAGCAACCTGTAGTCCTCTAGCTGCACCCAACACTCCTCGTCCTCCATGTCTCCATTAATCATAATCTCTGAAGGTTTTTGTGGCTTGTCTCCCACTCTTTTTCAGGCGTCTGCAGCAAAATACAATAGTCCAGACTTTTTTCATTTTTTTATGCAATAACTAAGTTCCCTTTTTGTCGTTTCTGTTTTCAAGTTTCATTGTCTGTACTAATACATAGTATATATGGCGAAACAAAACCATATACCATATCATTTATTTCTGAGGCAAGGCGATATTTAGATTTTACTTTATGATAATTAAGTAATAACTTATTTAATTATTAATTCGTACATTCAACATTGAACTGAAACGCCTGATCACAAAACTTAACCACCAGCTCCAACAACTCACTTATCTGAGGTAGTGATGGGTAGATTCGAAACGAACGAATCACTTCGGCAAAAGACTCACTCCCTAATATTCATTCAATGTTAAAATGTAGCAGCCTGCTCCCCCTTCTCATTTACAAAATGACTGAGTGATATATGCGGTTGGCAGTAAAGTTCAGCTCAGCAACTGCTGCAGAATTTGAAAGGTGCGTGTGATAACTACACAAATAGGCGCAAACTGCACACCTTACTGGAGTGTCTAGACCAGTGAAACTATACGAACTAAATGAGTAATTCACTCAACGAGATTCTGATTCGAATGAATCGGAGATATGGAAGATTCAGAGTCGTTCAGTTAATAAATGCACGAATCACTCGTGGCTGCGCTGTGTCCATGCGCGAGTCGTCGAAAATCGACTTTAAACTAAATATGTTACATACTTATAGTCTATTCTCAAAAAGTATTTTATCTGTTTACACAGATCGGACAACGGGACATGTTATACATATATACTATATATTCCATATAGTCTGTGTATTTATTTTTCTGTGTAGTCGTCACACGTACCATGCAAATCAAGAAGTTGCAGAAATTAACGTAATTATAATAGGGATTCTAAAGAATCAAATCTAACTGAACGCATTCAAAAGAACTGCTCACTTTAAAGACCATACTTCCCATCACTAACCCGAGATAAACGTGAATAATACCATATGTTGGTGACATTACGATTATATTACAAAAGGAAAACAATTCTTTACATCATAACTTTAATACATTAGTCAGAAGAATAAGCATTATTTCATGTTATTTTTTCCCCTTTTCATTTTACAAGGGTGTTTCTCGACTAATGGAGCAAAATGAATTCTAAAAAAACAAGTTTGACTTCCCTACTCCCATTTTAGAAGCAGCATAAAACAAACTAACAGTAAGGGATATTACCAAATACACAGTATACAGACGACCTCAAGCAAAATGGAGATGGAGGCTTCAAGTTAAACATTGTCACCTTCCCTGTAGATATCATAAAAAGAGAAGAAAAAAAGGGAGTACTATTCACAATATTTAATACACTGATCCAAAAGCCCATCGCTCACTGCTCTTTCCTTTAAAATCAATGTCTCTGCTCCAGAGAACGCCATAAACCGCTTACCTTGTGGTCAGACAGATGGATGTTTTTTACACAGGGACAGACATAGACAGACAAAACAGTGGCATCGTCTCCGTTATATGTTACCACAGATTTTTTTCAGAGAGAAATAGAGGAAGCCCTAATGCGGGTGGGGGAGGGGCATTATAGCTATTATGACTGGAACTTTCTTTTGGTGTGCACAAGCATATACAGTCATGCAAATATAAGTTAATGACAAAAAAAATGGTATTCATAACCAATTTAAACAAACTTTTAATTCAAAAATTGTATAACATTTCTTTTTATACAACTGCAAAAATAAAAAATAATGTATATATAAACACACACAAACACATATACATATACACACAAACACACATAATTTCATATTAATTCCTGGAAATATCAATTAGCATGCTGCTTTTAAATTCTTCTACCAAAAAGTGGTGAATTTGGGTACAAGGATTTTTTCCACTTTGCCATCTTTGAAACAGCAAAATGGTTAAACACATTCACGATATTTGCTGATAACCTTATAATCAACCTTCACAAGGCAATACTGTGAAACCTTTTAAGCACACTCCCTTCAGAACAACATTTGTCCAGTACAGTCCAGGGTGAATAAGTGCATTGTAAACCTTGGTCATCACATCCCTAGACTGCTTCTGTGACTTGTAGTGTTACACTGTGTAACCTTCACCAGCTGAACACTATGTGAATACTCTAACATTGCTAGAATGTTATGCACTACCTGAAATCCCAGGAAGTGAGCAAAACCAGGGCCAGTAGAAAAGAATACTCCACTCAGGCCCTGCAAAGCCTAGGTCACCATAACTCAGTTCCCAAAATCTTGAACAGCAAGGAACGCCACAATAACACCAATGGAGGATCTTTTCTAAACCTTCCGGAAGATCCGGCTACGACGTCTACTAAAAATCCCAGTGAATTGACTAGCTGCTCCACCTTCTTTTTCCAGGTTCAGTAGGGCAACCTAGAAGAGATCACATGGTTTATTAGGACAGGACATAGAAACCGAAAAAAAAATACAAACCTAAAAAAAAAAAAAAAAACTATAAAAAGGCTCCGTAAGTATCCGTTTCAGTCTGTAATTAATATGTATTGGTATCTTGAGAAATGAAACTTCTTTCCTGTAGGAGAATGGGTAACTGAACTGCTCCCTGTTGAAGGAGGAATGAACATAAATGGACTGTGGAAAAGCTAACCAAACTGCTAGATTACTCACCTTGTGCATTCTCAGGTCAGACTCTGCATCCAATTGTCTGCTCGAGGATAGTCCCTCTTCCTCTTCACTGTTCTCAAGAGAGAAGGAAGAGGGGGACATTGGTTTCTGCTGTGGATGAACGGTGGCCAGGAAGGCAGGCAGGGTGAAGCAGGACAGGAAGCGGGCTTTTAGGAGCAGGTATGCCGGATTGCTACTCAGCCTCGTGGCCACAAGTTCACGGACTGCTTTCACTCTGACCTCTTCTCCATCTTTCCTTGGCGGCACGAGCCGCAGGGCACACATCTCTAGGGTCCTCTTCTGCCGTAGGAGAGCAGTGAGGGTTGACAAGTTGCTGACAAATGGAGGAAGGTAAGGCAGGGTGACGTCCAGCTGGGGAAGACAAATGCCTGTTGTCCCTTTAATCCACTCTCGCACCTGAGGGGTCTCCTCTAAGAAAATTAGGTTGGAGTCAAAACCTGCAGGTTCAGAGCTAGGGACTGGGTGTGGAGTGGGATTTGGGGCCATTTGCCCCTTACTTGGCTGCAGGATTTTGATCACTCTCTGCGTCGAATGAGTGACAGGGAGCTGAGATTGGGGTGAGGTCAGAGGACACGCAGAACTGCCAGTTGGTGTCGCCAGACCACTATGCTGGAACACCTGGAACAACGGCTGGGGTAACGGCAAGGCCGCTGTGGAAATAATGGACGAGGAGGCAGCAATGATATGCTGTGGAACCTGAGAAAGCGATGCTGTGTGCTGTTCAGCAGCACACTCCTTGAAAGCTGTGGTTGGGGGTGCCCCCTGGACATTAGAAACCAAGCAAACCACACCCTCTGCAGGAGAGCCGGCAGCAGTGACAGTTTTAGTGGCAGGCTTTGGGGCAGTCCTTACCACCATGGATGGAATAGCTGGTGTCACGTAGGCTGCAGGCAAAGGAGTGGCAGAGGGCAACTCAGCTCCATGGTTGACTTGGACGGAAAATCTTATAGAGGCCTGCTGGTTCAAGACAGCAGGTGTTGGACTGGCAACACCAGGATGGTTTAACAATCCCTCTTTTGTAACTGCACAAGGGTCTGCAGTTCCTACACCATTCAAGGGCAGCAAGCCACTGGGGGTCACAATCCAAGTGATAGGTGTGGGGGCCAGTGACACCCGATCATTAAGGCCACTTTTGGGAGAGATGTTCTGCAGACGGGCCCTCTTGTGACTGGGTGAGCACTTTTCAGACTTGTCAAATTCTCTTTTTTCAACCGCCAGGGCTTTTTTCCTGGGCTTGTGAACGCGCTTCTTCTCCAACCCTGCCCCCTGCCCTACATCATTAGGAGGTCTGATGCTGACAGGGGCAGCCACGTGGGCCATCCCCTGCAGCAGTGGCTGCCTTATTACCAGGGTCTGAGGCACCACTACATATGGAAGAACAAGCTGGCTCTTCAGTAATTCCTCCCTCCTTTTTGATTCCTGTCGTTTTTGAAACAGTATCTGGGCCACTGTGGGCTTCTTATAGGGGTCCAACATAGACATAGGTCTATGTGATGGAGCGACAGCAACCTTGTCTAGTCACAAAAAGAAGGTTAAATTAACAAACAAAATGCCAAAGAAAACATTTACACAAACACCACTGATATGCAGTGACGCCTAAAGAGACAAGCATGCACAACTCCTGTTTTCTTATTAATAAAAAGGATTAATTACCATACTTGGGACTGCAGCTGTCCTAAAGGAGTGGAAAAAAATAAAATAAACTTCAGCTTCACATAATCTCTACAGCACTGATAATAAAACATAATTTCGCCAGGGACTAGTGTTCCTAGACAGATGGACTTAATATATTCCGTTTCATACCTTTAATAAAATCTTCAGGATACTTTCATGCAGCAACACAAAAGTAAATGCCCTAGCTGTGATTTTAATTCAGCTCACCGTCTTTCTCGCCTCAATGACCTTTTTGCAACCCTCCACATCTATGTGAAGAACCTGTTACAGGATAAAGAATACAAAACAATTGGGGGAAAACCATCAATGTGAGAGCAGACTGTATCTGTGGAAAATCTTTAAACAGAAATGTTTCACTCACTTTGAGAAAGAACATAAAGACGGGTGTGCTTGTGAGCCCAATGGCCTCTGCTTTCTCCCGCACTACATCAGCTAAAAAATAAAAGAGAAACTTTAAAAACATTTGACATTACTCACAACTACGCATTGTGTGTGCATGTGTAGGTGAATTATTTGGGGTGGCTTCAAGTTCCACATCAACTCATACTGCATTGGCCCAGATATACAGCGAATAGGTTCAATTAATTTATTTGTGTCACAAAAGCATGTTGAAACTTGGGGAGACAGACCACATGGACAGCACCCCGGGCCATTACTACTTATTACACCAGCATATCAGTGCAGATAGAAGACATTCAAAAATGGTCTTTAGCATAGGACAAAAATAATACCTATAACGAATATTGAGAATACATTTTTTAATTATAGGATACTTCACATAACATCCTGTGAAAAGAATCAGTGGGTAGCAGAAGTAAATTTCAAATTTAAAAGTAATAACAGGGTAATTAACCAGTGGAATTCTTTGCCTTCATTTGTAGAAGCAAGGAGAACATTTTTAGGTATAGGACAAGCTGGCTTGCTCTGAATAGTATGCTTTCATCTTTGGACATTCTTACCACAGGCCAACATTACAGTCGGGATTGTTTCAGAAGTAGTACAAAGCAGCATTATACTTTGGACCTGATAACTGCAAACTAACGGTAGTTATAAACATACTCAAGCAAACATTCTCACCCAGAGCAATTCTATCCATATATCACAGTATATCATAAAACTGAACAATCTGACGAATACAACAACCACAGCGGAGATTTAAAATGCATTAAGAGCCATCTGCCATTACACTATAGATGCAGCTCACATTGCTAAATGTGGAGCTTGGAGTATGATGGCATGAATCGAGTGGGTGACACCGAAGTGGATGGCAGCAGAAAGCTTACCTTCACGGCGCTTGCCTTGGCGGGAAGGCATGGGCATCAGTACATTTCCCACCCAGGGTGTCACTGCCAGCATCAGCTCGTTGTTCAGGGCAGTTTTGCAGGCTCTCTGCCATGTGGAGTTCTCGTTACAGTCCTGCTTGTAACCAGCTTCCATCACCCTCCCAGCTACTGCCCCCTGCTGGGAATCTTCCCTTTGTCTTGCCCTCTTATTCTTAATACTCTGATAGGGGAGGAGAACAAAGATGTTATTTATATTCCATTTAAACATCCCCATTATACACATATCTCAGAGGAACACACCCACATCTTGTCAAAGAGAGGATATAGGATATAGTTCTAGACTGCAAGAAATAAAAAAAAAATTTTTAAACAAAACCAAAAGTACAGCGCATACACATGAAACACCCAGGTCTTTACAGAAGCCCAAAAAGCATTTGGCGGCTACTCGTTTCATACAAAAAGCACTGAATTATTCAATGTTAAGATTTCAACCAAGTGCTTAACATTAGATGTACAATTAAATCAAAAACCATTCTCGCCCCAAAGTGGTCAATAAAGTAGAATTGGCTCCTTACCTTAGCCCTTGCAAAAGCTGCATTTTGTTCCAAAAGTTTTCGCACCTCGACGAGGGAGACTTCGATCATGTTTTTTTTATAAATGTCATCCTGAGAAAGAAAACGCAACCGATTTTTAACACAGCTGAAACAGGGTTTCACCTGCTTCTCAGTAGTCAACTGTAAAACAGGATGCCTGTGTCATTCCATTCATGATAGAAAAGTAGTGGTAGTACCTCCTGTGTTCGTTTCTTTGACTGTGGTTTAGTTCCCATGGTGTCACTACAGGGGCAGCCAAATCGGTCCAAAATTGTGCTCCAGGCCCCATCAGGTGGATTCACCATCTGATTGGTTAGCTTGGTCTTCCTTGTCCGAACAACCCTCGGGCCCAGGCGAAGCAGCACGTCAGATTCCTTGGGGAGCCACTCCTTAATGTCAGGTAAGACGTACGCCTCCATCGCCCCGGACTCGGGCTCCAACACTGCTTGTTCTTCCTCACCGTCCATAAAAACCATCTCCTCCTTTTGCCCTTCTTCTGATGTCATCGACTCCTCATCCTCGTCATTCACTCTTTTCCTTTTGCTCGTTTTCCTTCCATTCTTCTTCCTCTGGTTTCCCAAATTAGCCTGCTTGTGGCTTTTATAGTACTTTTTTTTCTTACTCTGAAAGCAAAGAGAAAGCCTCGCCCTGTTTTAGTGTGCATCACCATATGTAGGAAATCAGAAGCTTGTGTAGGGTTGGGCCGATATTGGAACACTGATATAGACGTTGGCCAAAATTCAGTTAATACCGGTAATAAAAAATCTAATCCCATTATTGTCAGTCAACCATATACACAAGTGCAAGCAGTGGGTGAAAGTCTTGGGTGCAGTTCCACAAGCAACGTAGCAGTGTTAAATACGGTGTCAAAAAATGCATACATTACATTTCACTGACCTACTAAAAGACAAGACAGACAGACAACAGAGAGGCAGTGTAGGCCTTTCATTACCACATACCCCAACAAACAAATTTGGTCACTCGGAACAGAAACATAACATGATCTACTACTAAATTATAAGTGCGGTCCCTTAAAGAATCACAGCAATAGTGCATATTCAATTACTGAAATATTTGGCACTCTATCCAAGTAGTCCATAATGTCAAAATTGACAGATGATTGTTTGAATAATCATTTAAATTTAAAATTATTCATGCCACGATAAGCTTAAAGGTAATATATGTGCCTCCTCTAGTTTGAGCTGACCAGCTGCTACTGCAAAAATAGGCTACCCAGTTACAATAAATTATAACCAAATAATACATTATTTTATTTAGTGTTGCAAATGGCATTTTATTAATTTAATTAAAATCGGCTCTGACGCTTGCATTGTGAAATGGTAAAATACCAGTGAGTGTATAATGAAACCAGTATAAGCATCAAAATGGTAACGAATGCTACTGGCACAACACTAAGCTTGTGTTTCCAAGTTCTCCAGAATCACCACTCACCCCGTATCCTGTCATTGCCTTCCACTTCTGTAAGCACTGTCCATCAACCCTGTTTGGTATCTCAGCAGCAATTTTGGCCCATCGACCTGCCCATTGACACACACATTATATAAGGAAAAATGACAGGAAGAAGTTAGCAAGTGATTATCATTGCCAAAGGTTTGTAACTACATGCAGGATTATCACAAAAGGCATCATATTCTGTATGTATTCATGACCTTGTTAAGCCTCACCTGCCCCATATTTCTGCACCAGGCGTATCAAAAGGGCCTCCTCCTCTGGGCTCCAGCGGCCCTTCTTCACATCCTCGCTGAGGCAGTCCAGGTACCTGCAGCACTGCACTTTAATCTTTTGTCACTCACAACCATCTCATGTCATTAACCAGGTGACAGTCGTCTTTTTTCAAGTGTATTCAAAATGACCGGAGTACCTTGGGATGATCTCCACCACCCACCCCGGGCTAAGACTTCCCTAATCAGTGCTTACCTGTCCCTGCATTGTCCGTCTGTCCGACCAGGTACTTCGCTTCGTATTTTCCACCAGTCTTTCACGCCATACTTTTCCACAGCTTTTAACAGCAACTGTAAATATGACAGAATTGCGTGTATTTCCATGTACCTTCAACGTGTGCTCCCTGCCAAGAATACTAAAGGACACAGCCTTTTAATGTAACAGCTTTGTCAGATCAAAGTGATACCAAAAAACAAAAACAAAAAAAAAAAACATACCTCGTCCTCCTGTTTGGACCAGTGGCCTTTCTTGAGTGTTGGGTCCAGAACCTGGGTCCAGCGATAAATTAATTGGCCTGCCTCACGGCCCTCCATGAAGTATGAAACTGTAGAAGGAAAAGAGACTCAAAGAGATTTCCAAGATGTATTGTGCACTTCCAGTAGGGATGGATGAGGGGCCTTACTTTGAGTGTATGGGATAAAGTTCCCAATCCGCATCTTCTCCACCAGTTCTTTCAGGACCTGGTCCTCCTCCTTAGTCCATGATGACTTCTTGAAGGTCTTAAAGATGTAGCGCTGGTGAGTCTGGAGGCACATGAAGGCGGTCCTGTTGGTCTAAAAAAAAGTAAACGTATGTAAAACAAAAAAAAGTAAACATATGTAAAATATTTTTAAAAATGTAAAGCCTCCATTCACAGCTTTCCAGAATTCTTAATACAAATTCTTCATACTATATGCAATATGTGGCTGTCTTTATCACTCCTGGCAGGTGAACTGATCCAAGCGAGAGGAGGGTCTGTGACCAGAGCAGAATATTGGTAATCAGGTTCTGGACACTGGTCAACTTGTAGATGTACATCCAGACAAGCACGTGTGTCCCCTTGATTGCCTCGAAGAATGAATGTAAGCTCAAACACACTGCCTGCAGCTCCAGAAGTTTCAAGTGGTGCCCCAGATGAATCACCACACACAACTCTACACAGAGGGGCAAGGTGATGGGCTGTTTCCACAAAGCAAGTGCTCAAAAGCAGCCTAAGGAAATTGCGACTCTGCTTTAGCGCTAAGGCATTAGTTGACTCGCAGGCCTCCCTCAATGCTTCAGGAGGTCCTACACTGCAGGGCCAAAGGGTGACCTGGCATAATAGGTGTGTCCAGCAGTGCTGCCTTCTTAACTGCTTTGGTTGCTAGCAAACTGCCACCAAAGCAGCTAGGCTTCTTCCCATAGCCTCTCAAAGAAACTTAGCCAGCTTAAGGAGCATTCTAGCATACTAGAGCCTCCTACTGGAGCTCTACGAGACCCAAATTGTCCGCATAATGCAGCCGGCGTGCAGCGTAGCTGGATTGGGTGCCAAGAGGAGCCATATTTGGGTGCTGCCATGACGACTGTATCGCCCACCAGACATCTGGGCTCCCCTTCTGGAATCGCACAGAAGAGTCTTCCATGTGCGATAATTCAAACACTGTCAGCCATTGCATCAGATTTGAGGTGTGTCCTCCTACGAAACTGTGCCTACGTCATGGTGCACAAATCGAATAAACAATATCCTGAGGTGTGTAATGCCCTAGGGCACTAACAACACAGCCACCAAAGTGCTTCTGTACAGCACACTTACAGCTAAAACACTTATAAGAAGAATGATTGTTTTGGGGCTGTGGGAGAGCCCTTCTCACAGCACTGATTGGCTGGAGTCAGTGAAGCTATTGCTAGCACTGAGCTTGCACTGCCTGTGGAGACAGAAGTCACACAGAAGCAAAAGCAGAACTAAGAAAGACAGTAAACACTGCGTGCAAAAATAGAAACAGCTAGACTCTTGGAATGAAGACGTGAATCAGGCTTCCTATGCACATAGGCTGAGATGGTGCTAGTTAGCAAACACAACAACAGTCACCAACAGCTATTCTCCTACAAAAGTAAAAGTGACAACACAGTTTTCTTGTTTTAAACAAGAAAGGCTTTCTTTAGCAATACTGTAGGCATGAGGGAAGATACTTTATAAGGATTAATTTGCTCATTTCTGGTGTTTGAAAGTTCGAAAAAATCTAGAATTTTATAGGGCCGTGGTCACATGACAAAGTGCTCAGAATTTTGGGTTCTAGTAAGCAAATGTCCCATTAGTTCATTTTGAAAGGGAAACAGCCCAGTCTTTATGATTTGTTCATCATGTCGGGAATAATGGGAAAAAGGAACAGGTTTTAACAAGGATAGAGGGCAGAGTCCAAAACACAGGAAAAGCCGTTATGCATCTCATGCACAGCAGTGAATGATTTAGTGGAGAACTAAAAGGGAGGCTTCGACAACTCTGTTAATGTAAAACAGAAACGTAAATACCTTTCCATGTACTGTCAATGAAGAGTCCTAGATAGGGAGTTTGTGTTTACAATCAGCAGTTATATTATATAGTTGTGTTTAACAAGCAGTTACATTCAAATAAACAGCTGTATCCATACAATTACTTGGTGCACTCACTTTCAACTTAAAAATAAAAAAAATTTGAATTACTTTGCGTAAATTACTAGTATAGGTTAGTAATGCTGAAAATATCATTATAATTAAGTAACATACTTTTTTAACAGAGACTATGGCCGGACCAAAGCAGTCATTATGCCCTAATAGAGGTTGCAACATCCTTCCCAGGGTTAAAACATAAGAAAAATTCCTTGTGAAATAACATGGGATCAAGTCAAAAATGATAGCGTGTGGGTGGTGACAGAGGAGTGGACTGTTGGACAAAATTGGGAGATTCCGAGCGATAGATATCAAAAAAATAAAAAGAATATCAAAGAGAGCTTTGTATTCTTGCTTTGTACTAAATTCCTTTAATATTATAAAGCGAGTTTGTGATTTCTGTAACATCCGGCATAAGGTTCCACGAAAAGGGGTTAAATTTCTAACATTAAATCACTTACTCATGCATCTATAAGTACCAGGAATACCTTCCTTTTATCACAATGATGTTATTGACTGCCATTCCTTAATTTCCATTAGTGCTAAAGAGCCACATGCACATACATTTTTTCGTGCTTGTCACAATTCAGAAAGAATTTCTTCAACCTTTTATCATGCATCTCAAATGCAACTCACAGGGAATGACACATACCCCCAGCTCATCGGCAATCCGGTCCCAATGGCAACAGTTGTGTTTCTCCACAATGCCCCTCAGCTTCTCAATCTCATCTTCCTTCCAGCAAGACTTGTTGATGGAGGGATGCAGGTAGTTCTCCCAGAACCGCCTAATGTCCTCAGCACTCCTTGTGCCCTCAAACTACAGGGGTAAATAAAAAAAAATTACATTTTAATACCAAATTTAAATCCCTGATAACGTTTCTCAGTCCTGAGCTCTAACAACAAAACCACTGCTGCCAATGGAAAACGTGTTGCTTATGTCATTTTGAGCCTCAAGAAAGATTCCAAATAATTTCATTAAAAAGTTATACGGATACTTACGTCAACGTTCGAAATTTTTTCCCAGTCATGATCATCGTGGCGGTTTCCCACAAGCTGATCTTCTTTCATGGAGCTGTTGAGAGAATGAGAAGATGGTCTTTAAGCACACAGATCAGGATGACTTCAGGAAGGACCTGAAATAGAAGGTGGGATCCTCAGGAACATTAATGAACCTAATCTAAGGGAGTGGTGTGGAATGAAAACAACTCAAATTTCTTCTGCAGAAAAGGGAACTATACGGTGTCGAAAAACAGAATTGAATCATCTCCCACGATAATCGTAATTACGGCCAGATATGTGCGGTCAAAGGACTTGCGATGTGCATGCATAGTGCAAAACTTTTCCTCAAAGTTTTCGGGGATAAAATCCTTTGCTAAAAAGAAACATTTGTTTTTTTATTTTGAGTATTGTCCAGTAATTTGTCAGACAAAAAAATCTGTCTTATCAGTGGATAAGGCTATTGCAAAACTCCATGCTGTAAAATGACAAAAATTTGAGTTACATTTAGCAAGCTAAAGTTTCAAGTTAACCACGTTTAATCAAATTGACAAGGGAGTGCAGAAATTGAATATTTGATTTGTTATTTTTGTTCAATAATTATAGATTGGCTGTAATGTCAATGTAGTCAACATATGAAAAGTCAAGAACTGCCTAGTCAATTGTCATGGTGGCAAAAAATTGGATCACTGGTAATTTAAAGCCACAATAATGTGTATGTATGTATTATCGCAGAACATGCAAAACTGAGGCCAAATTATCACAAGTTTCCCTTCTATTATATTTTTATCTTTAACGCAGCCAAGGAGAATATGTATTAACCGATGTGACTAGTTAAGCCTATCTGTGCTTCAGAAAGACTGGCAAACTTCAGGTACAGTTTGTCAATTTTTTTTTTTTGTCAAGTTGTTTTAATGGAATCAAGTGGTGAGCTCTGCAGGGCTGGAACTCTGAGGGCAGCACCACACCCTCTTTGGAGTCTGATTGGCCCTGCTGTTCAGACCAGGCCAGCATGTATACCTATTGCTTTCTAGTCTATCTGCTTCAGTCCAGAACTTTTTGACTAGACGATGGAATGGCGTGATAAAGCATCCCAATTGTCTTTCCCAATGATCGTGGACAGCTTGGTTTGAAGGCCATTTGGGTATAGGCAGAATTGTCGGGAGCCACGTTACGCTAATAACTCCAGTCTTGGGTTTTAAGGCCATCAACCTGAAGACCTGCACTGAGCCTGGCATTGTTTGCTTCTTTTCAAAACGTGCACATGCCTTGAACACCCTTCAATGCAGATCTCAATTTTATGGTGATACATCAATAAATATTGCTGCCGCAAGTGTTACAATATACTTTTTTTTTAAAACATAAAAATAACTTTGGAAAAAAGCATGTCAAACTTTCTCTTCATGGATCTTTAGTATGTTGTTGTAGGCGCTACGATCTTATGGAATCAAACATTTTACATTGGATTGAATGTTTAAAGTTTATACAGTCATAATCTGTCTAACCTTTCAGAACAAAAAGAGTTATCTTTCCCTGTCTACAAGAAAGAAAAAAACGCCAATTGGTGGATTTTTCATTAAAAAACCATCACCTCATGAACGGAATATCTGATTTGGCTTGTGTCTCCCAGGCTCTATCGACTAAATTTTAAATTGCAAAGAAATCGTTCATATGCCATATCCGTGCAAAAAGCTAATTAGGTCAAATGATTCACCACTTTACTAATACTCACCAAAATTCGGTTCACTGCGATGAGTTTAAGAAAAACTAATTAAAAAAACTACCACAACACACACAATCAAATTTTGGATTTGAAGAAAATTCATATAACCCATATATAAGTTAAAACACTTATAATTACTAGAGGTTAGTCTGATCAATTCACATGAAACTTGTCATGGGGATTGAAGACATCACCCTGAACACTTGTACAAAGCTATATTCATAAAATATGGAAACTAGAAGGAAATAATTAATTTCACCCATAATAATAATAATAATAATGCTTTAAAAAGTTGTGTTCTCATAAACTGTGAGTCAGTTAAACACAAGATTTGATGCCCAAATAAACAAAACACAACTGATTAATGTTAAACTAAACTCAAATGTTATCATTCGAGTCCATTAGAGACTGCCAGAGCATAACATTGCAGAAATTATTAATTTGATAACAATTCAGAAATTATTCATTTGACAGAAGGATGTTGACAAGATAAGATGCATTTTTTAATGTATGCAATTATTAGTTTTTACCTGCATTAACGGAAAGACAATAATATCATTGTCTAAGACAAGACCCACTCCTGTTGGTTTTGAAATCACAGCTAGGAAATCTTCATGAAACATCTTTTAAAAACAACAACACCTACATGGATTATCTTGTAACACAGATTATAACAGGATACTTCCTGCTTCAATACGAGGTTGGTTGTTCTGATCTGTTCAACAATTGCCAGGATCCCGGTAATGCTGCTGGCAAAAAGACTTCTATTTGTCTTCATTATTTTCTTTTCCGGACAAACAGCAGCGGGTAAAGCCTACCTGATGTCCTCGATTTCTCTCTCAATTTGATCGATTTGCTTTTTAAGGATTTGCTTCTCCATGTCTTTGGCTTTGGACATTTTCTCTGTGAGGTATTCCACCCTTAAGGGCACAAAAAAAATAAAAAAAATACATAAATAAAAGAGTTGGGTCATTTATAACCTATTGACATTCATAAGGGCCATCGTACAGCATGTGTGTAGCTCAAGCTCTGAAGAAAACAAACAAAGTGTTGATTGCAGTTACAAAAGGTTGGGGGGAAAAACAAAACAAGCAAAGTCGCTGCTATACTTGTTTGTTCACATAGGGTTGCCTGAGTGCCATTGGTACTTCTATATTTACAGCGCAATATTTAAATTAGACTTTTAAATGTCATAAAATTTACTAAAGAACTAATTTATGTCCGAAAAACATAAATCAACACCAACACATTGTATTGTATATTGCAGTCAACCCTGAGATGACTCAATAGCTATTGCCAGACTCATTTTAGCTTGTTGGCTATACAGCTATCGAGGAAAATATTTGGGAGGAATACTATATAGAAGTATCCGGTTTTTACTCAAATACATATAGTTTCAGTTCAATATAGATTAAATACTGAATCTTTCCGTATAACATGTTTTTCAGATAAAATGTGAGATTTGCAAAGCAATATTGGCAAGCATGAGTTAGCATGCAAATGCTTGACAATTGACAGATATGCATCTTTAGTATTCATTGCTGGATTCCACTATTGCTCTATAGAAGGGAAAATATAAAATATGAAAAAATTCTCAGAATCTCAATCAATTTTAGATTCCTGGAAAAAAAGAGCATGGCATATTTCTACTAATCATGTAAATAATAATATTTTTCTAAATGAATGAGAAATTTCATTACAGTAACTAAAAAACAAATTTATCAAGGCAAACCATAATTGTGGAAACCCTATTTGCACACATACAACAATACTTAAAGCCTGCAGTTCAATTAAACTATGTGAATATGAAAACATGCGAATTCAAGTTTTGTCCCTTGGCTCCTCCTGTACAATCCTAACCTTTCATACAAACAGCACCTTCCTCAAATTTTCTTCACTCACTTGGATAACTTGGGTTGCAGTAGGCGCTTCATTGTGTCATTGACCACCGAGGTCATCAGCAGCGTCTTCTGCCAGCCCTCCCCTGAAACAGAGACCTTTGGTCAGGATCTTGACCAAATGTCTTCGTACCTCTGTATAACACGGTAAGTTTTCCCAGTACTGACGCGAGCATCTTGCTAAAGTATTAACGGTCCTGAATCGTTATAAACTTACACCTTCTGATCTTTTTTTCTTCAAGAGTCTTTGTCCCCTTGTTCATCCTCTCTCTGGTTTCTGGGTTGGCAGGAGGACCCTGAGACAGTACAGACAGAGACAACAGAAGGAGTGATCGCACAACCCAAGAGAAACTATGCCAACGCCACAGGAACTCAGGACAAGGCTGTGCTGTAGTTAACATTCATTTTGATTTGTTGATACATCTAGGAACGATCCGCATTCCATCTGAATCTTACCAGTCCAGTGACTTTGTCTTTGAAGTAGGGCTTCATGAAGTTTCCCAGGAAAACCCTGAGTGGTGGCAGGTCAGAAGAACCAGGCTGCGGAGCAACTGGGTCAGACACCAGAGCCATAATCTCTTTCTGTGGAAGATAGCAAGGGATTACAGTACTCTGTTCCAGCCCAAAGCCAAGACTTGAATACAGACATCAGTGCACAATCATCCATGCCCTAATATGATTAAATATCTTTAAAAAGGAAGCTTTTGGTTAGAGAGTGGGAGGCTTCACCATCAAACCCTAGATCTAGTCATTTCCAGCCATTCCTCCCTTTGACCTTTGTGTTTTAACCCAGAAAGCCTCTGTTCTCTGACCTGTTGTTCTTTGTTCTCCCTCAGAGCACGTTCCAACTCAGCTAGTTTCTCCTCCAGCACCTCTTGGTACACCATGTTCATGTGCAGGCAGGTTTCCGCGTTCTGTGGCAGGTCAAACTCCTCGTCGCTGTCATCCTCACTCTGCCAAACAAGCACATCCACTCTAGAAACAGATAGCTGAAGTCACAGAAAATGTGTTTTCTGTGGTGTTTGCATGGTGACTAATGTAAAAATTATCCGATGGGATAGATTCACCCGAATTACCCTTATGGTGGACAATGAATGAAGCAATGCAAGTGTGACGTTAATGCAAGTACCAAAATCTCCCAGCAGCACATGCATTTATCTATTCAACCAGAGGCTTCTTCAAACTTGGCAAACATATTACATACAGCAAAGTCACTGAGCACAGTGAAAGAAACCCCATAGAAAGCACAATTCGGTCTTCCAGACAAAGCTGATCTAAAATTGATTAATTCAAATGAATAATTATCAAGACTCTTTTGGTGCAACTTTCATGTTTAATGAGACTTTAATGAGAATAGTCCTTATACCACTTTTTAAGTCAGTCACCAGGAAAACAATCTGGTTTCCATATGATGAACATATTCATCCATGTCAGATACCTTAGTTAGGGAAACAATAATAAGGGCATTTTAAAATTTGGCCACGGTACTCACATCTTTAAGAGCACTTTCCGTGTTGTTTCCATCGCCTGTTTCAGAAAGACAAAAATGGCCTTATTACCATAAAGCCCAGAAAAAAGGGGGAATAAACTAAAAAACTCAATAAAAAAACAGAACTGCCTCTTTCACTCGAATGGTTAGGAATACGCTCCTACATAATTACAAAGAGCACATGGGGCCAAAGCACATTACAGGTTTCCCTGAACAATCACCTTGAACGTCTACACACGATCCATCAGAGCCTAGCGTTTGCTCCAGCTCCTCAATCTCCTTTTGAATCCGCTCCCGCTCCACCAGCAAGTCTTCCTGAACCTGGATGGAAAGTGTTTAAAAGAGGGGGACTTATGTTTTAACCTGTGAGGACTTTTTCGATACCTGTCATGGGATTGGTACTGTTGGCACTTACCATTCCCGGAGGCTGCAGCTCACTATTATCGGATTCATCTGTGTCAAAGTGAAGACGATAATAAATCCAAGCAAAAAATTCAAGCAATTACATCAGTTGCAAACAGAATTCATGTGTTGTACTCTGCCTTAAAATACTAAACAACCCATCCAACCTTAATTAACCAAGGAACAAAAAAACACTAACGAAAGTATTTCCGATTTACCGTCAGATTGAGCTGACCCAGATGACACCAATTCAACGCTGTCGCTATCCGGACCCAGGCTCCGCTGCAATGCTTCTATTTGACGTTGGATTTTCTCTTTTAGCGCTATAAGGTCACGCGAGGCCATAATAATGAACCTGGTAAATACATTTTAAGTGCATGCAATGAATATATAAAGGTATAAAATAGTATATAGCTTTTTTTTTTAAATAGACAATTTATCGGCGATAGCTTTATTTAAAGAAATAAGTGACAGTAACCTCACAACATGAAAACAACCCCACCAGGGCTGTTTGGCAAACTATGAGAAGAAAAATTAATTGATTATGGTAAAACTGAAAATAAAATAATTAAATATGAAATTCTGGTTTAATATTCGCTCCCTCAACTATCCAGTAAAGAACCAGACCGCTAGTTAGCTAACCTACGCTACGCAACTATCATCGACGGAAACTAAAGAAGTTATCCTCTCACACAATGATGGATGCAAAATTAACGATATAACACAAACCTAATATGGCCAGCTAAGAATTCCAATAATGTGTTTTCGTCGGGTCTTGTATATTCCGTTTTATTATAACTTGGTATTTCGATAAGCAGCGTCGATAGTTACTGGTTAGCATGTTACCCACAATGCACTTCTACATAGCATTTTCTACTTGATAATTTTATAACATTAAACATAAATAAATCATAGGAGGTTATACTAACCAATTGCATCCGTGTTTTGTTCAATAAATACGTAGCACATTCGTATAGACTTTTGAAACCCGAATCCCATAATGCATAGGGAAAATAAATAACTACTCCTTATTTAAGGTGGTTCTCTTGTGGTTTCTTAAGGTAGGCAAACGCATTCTGGAATTTATTAAAAAATAAAATAATTTTTTACACGATATGAACTGACCCTGACTAAAAACCAAGATCATACACTAAGTTTAACATATGGCACGCATAATATTCTTGTAAAATTATCTATTACTTCTACTTGAATGTGTACTATGTTTCTTGGAAGCCTTAGAGATCTTGGGTCTGGTTGTTCTGGACTCGATCTTAGAAAAGGGGATGTGGTAAAATCATTAGCAGAGGGAGGATTAAATGTGATCGACTATGAAGCAATGAATGGAAAGAGAAAACTAAAATGGTTAAGACAATTTCTACAAAATAATGATGGATTCTGGTTTAATATTTCTAAAATATTTGGGATAGATTTTTTGTTAAGATGAGATTTCTGTATTGCTAAACTACCCATTAAGTTGTCTAAATTTCATCAGCAGGTCCTCTTATATTGGAAACTGCTTTACAAGCACAATTTCACTCCACACAGCTCTCTGATATGGAATAACAGGTGTATCTTGTTTAAAAGGAAATCATTGTGCTATTGTGAGTGGGTAGAAGAGGTATTTGGTCTCTTTTACATCTGATGGATTCAAGAGGGAATTTTCTTGAGCATAATGAATTCATTAATAAATTCAATGTGAAGTGTTCAAAAAAACAATACTCAGTGGTTATCAAGGCAATTCCACAAGTAATGGTGAATATGTTAAAAGGTATGTTGCCTTATGATGCGTTAATACCACAGATGCCTTCAGTTTATATAGACAAACTAGATAAGGAGAAAAAATGCGCAAACAAAATGGTAAGAGGTGCCCTTACCTCCACACTCTTTCCTTTACCATTAAAAAGGAAAAATCTATTAAAAGATTATCCTCAAGAGATTGTAATCAGAATTAGAACCAGATACCTCACTCTCCGTATTTCACTGAAAGCTAAAGAAACTCATTTTAAAATGATAAATGATATTTATCCTTGTAACGAGTTTCTGAGACACAGATTTAACATTTATAAAAACAACTGTATATTTTATGAGTCTGATATTGAAACTTTAGAACATTTGTTCTTTGCCAGTAATTATACAAGATCCTTTTGTGAATCGGTTCAAAATTGGATCTCCGAAACGGACTTAAAAACACCCAAATTAAAATATAATAATATTAAATTGGGAGTTATAATGGGTTGTACAATAGTCTAATTATTATGGCTAAACAATTTATCCACAGATGTAGATTTATTAATGCCAAACCACTTTTCTTAGTCATCCTGAATGAATTTAAAAAATGTAAGAAAGCACTGAAATGTGTAAAAAACAAACAACCCTTGGATATTTACGGAAACACACATATATATATACACCTACCTTCTGACCTTTTTTCTAAATTTATTTAGGGTTTTCTTTATTTTAGTTGCTTCGTGCTCAGTCTGTGATTTATATAGTGTAGCGTAATAGCACCAGAGCTGCTACTACGCGTAGTTCCAAGCATCAGACAGACACCGATTTCACAGGGATCAATGCTCTATATTTCACGCATGCGCTTACAACCGCCTTGACAGAGACAGAGCTGGCAGCGGAAAGAACTGAACTCACATACAAAACACAGAGAGAGCCCTCACCGGCACAGATAAACCCG
>JAOYSI010059114.1:0-24205 GCA_025775065.1 Hiodon alosoides
TGTTTTATTCTTTTCTGCCCCAAACCGGGAGAATTCTGTTTCATTTTACGGCTGAAGGTGCCGCAAATAAAGAAAACACACACGAAAAACGACCGCTCCCAATCTTTGCTTGGGGGAATTCCCTGTGGTTGCCACAAGGGGGAGCGAGGAGGCACTAGGTCAAGGTCATTTTATTTATAAAGCCCATTTAAAAACAACAATTGTATACCAAAGTGCTGTACATGGGCAAATAAAACTATGAATTATGAGGAAATAAATAAATAAAAATAAAACAAGATTGACATTAAAAACAATAAACAATACAATATACATTCATATAAAAGAATATATACGTGATTTAAAAATATGAAGCATAGGAGCGGATCTAATGTCCAGAGGTATGTTATTCCATAGTCTAGGGTCAGCTAAGGAGAAGGCACGATCCCCTTTAAACTTCAAACGTGAGCGTGGTGTATGCAGGAGAAGTTTATCAGAGGAATTGAGAGTCCTGAAGGATTGTAGATGACTAAGGTGTTCTGAGAGATGGGATGGGGCAAAACCATTAATAGCTTTAAAAACAAATAACAAAATCTTAAAATGAATCCTGTATTGGACTGGTAACCAGTGAAGAGATGCTATAACAGGTGAAATACTTTCCCTCTTCCTTGTTCCAGTCAACCACCTAGCAGAGGCATTTTGGACTAACTGCAAGCGATATAGAGATGAATGACTAAGACCCATGTACAGTGCATTACAGTAGTCAAGTCTGGATGAGATGGAGGCATGAATAACTATTTCCAAATCCTTAAATGAGAGCAATGGTTTTAATTTAGCAATCATCCTGAGTTGAATAAAGCTGCCCTTCACCACAGCACTTATTTGTTTTTCAAAATTTAGAGCTGTGTCAAGGATCACTGCCAAGTTCTTAGCAAAGGGGTGAACATTAAATGACAGGGTTGCTAGATTGTTAGAGATATTAGAGATGGCGGTAGGGAGGCCAAACACAACAATTTGAGACTTTCTCTCATTTAGCTAGAGAAAGTTTCTTGCCGTTTCTAGCTCAAAGAATTTAAAAATGTCGGAATATGAATCATCAGAAATAAGTGGGACATACAGCTGTGTATCATCGGTATAACAATGATATGAAATGTTATATTTCCTAAAAATTTAACCCAGAAGAAGCATATATAAAGAAAATAAAATCGGGCCTAATATGGAATCTTGAGGTACCCCACAGGTGAAAGGTGCAGAAGGAGAGGAAGAATTCCCAATCCTAACACTCAGAGTTCTATCTGAAAGGTAAGAGGTAAACCAATCTAAGGCTGTGCCATTTATCCCAACTTCACACCTAAGACGGTCTAGGAGGATAGTATGATCCACTGTATCGAAAGCAGCACTAAGATCGAGCAACATTAAAATTGCAGGTCTACCAGTATCCAAAGTGAGCAGTAAATCAATCGTCACCTTGAGTAGTGCAGAATCTCTGCTATAACCAATCAATCAATTTATTTTTACATGACACAAAGACGCTTTACATACAGAGAAACACAATATGTCCCCCCAAAAGCATAACAGTGGCAACAGTGGCAAGGAAAAACTCTCTAGGCTAGCAGGAAGAAACCTTGAGAGGAACCTGGCTTAATGGGGGAGCCCATCCTCCGCTGGCCGGCACTAGGCGCTGAATTAAACAATCTAATGTCCATATTGTTTGATGCTCTCCATTCGAGGAATTCCAAGATATTGTAATATCCGGAGGAGAGCTTTGAGGGCCCAGATGGCTAGAGTCCAGTCTAATGGTCTAATCTGTTGCTGTGGTGAAAGTGAATCAGTCCTGTAGGATGCCTCACGTGATTGCTCGAAAGAGAAAGATAGCGCATTGTTAATGGTTACCTATGGACGCAGAATGATCAAGTAATTTGAAAATTTTAAAAGTGAAACTTTGTGAGTGGTCACAGCTACATATATCTATGGCAGCATACAAAGAGGGTGAGTGCCAGAAACGACACATGGCCAAGAAGGTGTTCCGAACCCAATCCAACCCACCAAAGGCAGAACCCAGCCATCTAGGGGGAACCACCAATGATGGTGCGACAACAGGAATGGTTCTCATCACCAAAATATTTCTAATAGCCACCGTCCCTTCACTGTCACAGTCCCCCTACTGACTATATACAAGTTTGAATAGATGCATTTTTAATCTTGCTTTAAATATAGAGACTGTGTCCGATTCCCACACAAATTTTGGGAGGCTATTCCATAGTTGTGGAGCTCTATGTGCAAATGCTCTTCCTCCAGATTTAGATTTGGTTATTCTTAGTGTATGTAGATTCCCAGCATCTTGTGAGCGAAGTAATCTAGATGGGACATACGGGACTATAATATCTGTTAGATACGAGGAAGCTAGCCCATTTACAGCCTTAAAAGTTAACAAAAGTAACTTAAAATCAGCCCGCTGCCCTGGCAGCCAATGTAATGAAGCCAACATGTGATGCGATCATATTTCTTACGTCTAGTAAGGATCCTAGGTGCAGCATTCTGAACAACTAGTAATGTATTTGTGGCTGTATTTGAGCCACCTGATAATATAGAATTACAATAATCAAGTCTGTTAGTAACAAAAGCGTGGATTAATTTAGCTGAATTCTGATCACCTAAAAAATGTCTAATCTTGTCAATGTTTCTCAGGTGGTAGAACCTTTAACCAATACACTCTGTTCTATCAGCTTTCCATCTAGGTCCAGCACATAGCCATTGAGCCTTGTACGATGGCCTTTTTGGCTAAGGATGATCATTTCTGATTTGTCAGAATTCAACAATAGGAAATTAGATGACATCCAATCTCTTGCGTCTTTCAAGCGAAGTGCCAATCTAGCCAATGGAAAATCCTCACCCGGGCATCCTGACAGATATAGCTGCGTGTCATCCGCATAACAATGAAAGAGGATCTTGTGCTTAGGGATGATATCACCAAGGGGTAGATATACAAAGAGAATAGAAGGGGGCCCAACACGAACCTTGTGGTATTCCATATCTAACCGGAAACAAATCAGATGAGTTTTCCCCAATTTTAACAAACTGAAATCTATTTGTCAAATATGACCTTAACCAAGATAGAGCAGTCCCTTTTATGCCTACGTGGGTGGCAAGTCTTTTTTAGAGGATATGGTGATCAATAGTATCAAATGCAGCACTTAAGTCAAGCAGTACTAGAACAGACACCAAGTTATTATCAGATGCCATTAGAATGTAATTTACTACACTAACGAGTGCTGTCTCAGTACTATGCCCTATTCGAAAGCCTGACTGAAATGTTTCTAGCATATTATTAGAGTTTAGAAATTCCAATAACTGCTGGGCTACTACTTTCTTCAATATTTTAGACAAAATATATACTGGCCTAAAGTTCTTAAGAACAAATGGATCTAAATTTGGTTTCTTTAAAGTTAGTTTAATTACCGCTACTTTGAGAGACTCAGGGACACATCCTGATACTAAAGACACGCTAACAATGTTTAACATTGGTTTAGACGTTACTGAGAGAATAACGAGCTCTAAAACCAGACTGAAATTGATTTAAAATGTTGTTTTCAGATAGGAATAAAGAGAGCTGAGAAAAAACAATTTCCTCCAGGATTTCTGGTAAGAACGGCAGTTTAGAAAAATTAAGGACGTAGGATCCTCATTTGGCTTCTTAAGAAGTGACTAAAAATGATAAATTATGAAATGCAATCAAACCTTTCAAATCAGTTCTCAGAATTCAACATCTGAGTAGTCCTCAGCAGACAGAGGTGTAGTCTCTATTACTAACCTGCATAAAACATGTACTAATGCAAAACTCAGACCACATAAAGAGTCCCACAATTCTCCCAGCAACCATGACCAGACTTAATTTTTCTGCACTAATATAGGCTAGATATTTTATGGAGTTCTTCCATATATGCAAAGCACAAGCCATATTGCATGATACCAAATGAACTGCGCAGATTGTATTTGAAAACAAAAACTTCCTAAAACCTGACATTACGATGTTTGTCAGCAAATACTTTTATCTGAAAATATTGTTTGCATATTAACTGAAGAAAATTTGGTCTTAAATCGTTTTGGATGCAAGCAGGTTGGTTCTGTTTATTCATGCAGCATGGAGAGAGTAAATACAAAGCGCAGGTCAAATGTCAAATACCGCATCACAAACAAGGTCAGGTCAGGGTGTGAGATGGTGCCAGAAACAAGTTGAGAAACCAGAACTGGCTGAAGCTGTTTTTTAAGGCATCTTTTCTAAAAACACAGCACAGCAGTTTGTGACCTCTGCCCAGCAAAAGTTCCCAAAAATAGCAAATTAAACATTCTTAATATTTCTTTAGGTTTTCTTAACTGTATTTACAAAGATTTGATTTTTTCCTTTCCTGTTCATTTGCACAATGTTTGTATGAAAAAAAAAACTCCTGTGTAATGGGTTTTCATAATCTTTTTGCAGTTTTCTGAAATATTTGAGAATGGTGTAAAATGAAGGACCTTCCGATGAGTATTCCAAAGCTCGCCAGGAATTTGATGAAGAGTTAGGAAGACACAAAAGACAATGGGCTAAAATGGAGGAGGTAATCATTTTATAATGTACATAATGTTATTTATTATTTTTTAAAGTTTATTGTGTTGGTTTCCACATCCAGATGCAATGTCATTGTCCCATTCTATAACTTTTTTTTTTTTTTTTTTGGGAACCCTGGTAAAATCTGTGGTGATACTGTGCAGAAAAGTTTCCTGGAATGGACTTAGTCGCTACGATGTTAAGAAAATCTACTAAATGCACCATTTTGAGTGCCAAGCAAGCACCCCTGTCATGCTGACCGTGTCAGCAGATAGAAAACGCAAAAGTTACCGGTTCAGGAAGGCCACAGGGTATGCATCTGTTATGCAGTCTGAATATGTAGTGTGTGCATTTATATACCCTCTGACATATTATGATTTTGTTCTTATGTAGGACTGAAAACATGAAGATGAAGACGTACACTTTCACACAAATTATATCGCTATCATCGTATATCATGTACATATGACTGGATGACTGGACTGATTTAAATGTTACTTATTATCCTTCGGATTTCTACCTTTATTTGTAGGTTTCTGGCAAAGCGGTATGTGGGCAGCTGCCAGAGTCTTCAAGAATGGTACAGTTATGATGATATTGTTGTTTATATTTATGTTCCTGAACCCAAAGTTTCATTTAATTTGTAATTAAGTCTAGTAAATGCTTTCGCCCCCCCCACTTTTAAATTTATTTTTAATTGCAAGCATCTGAGTGTGGTATATTTAGTAAACACACTCAGATGCGCAACAGGGTCCTGGCTGTGGGCATGGCTCTATAGATTGATTGTCCATCAGAGTGGCCCTGAGCGTGTCCCCAGGGCCCGATTGCGTGGCTCCTGGCATCATGCCACAGTTAGTATTTGGAATTATAGGTCTATTTAAACACATTTTATGTTTTGAAGCACATTTGATATAAAAATTCATGCACATTCTATATACTTGACTATTTACACTCACTCACCTTTTATTGGTGCATCACTGCTGGTTGGGATAACGGCCACTTTTTTCCAACTACGTTAGCTTAATTTCTGTGCTCCTCCTGCTTTATCCTTAGGTCTTCACAAGCCCACTGACTCATCATCCCATCACCAGTAAAAGAATTTATCGTGTGGTTTCTCTGCTGCAGAATATCATGCTTCCCACTGAACACTAACAACCCTCACCATTTAGCAGTAAAACCTTGACTTAATTCAAAGACATCTTGGTGATGACCTTGCACCTCCTTTTTATTGCAGGGCAGCTCCATTCAGGCGCTATTCAGCGCTTATCTATTTCCTCTTGAACTTGTCCTTTGATCTCACTCACTTCTTTGACTGCAGCCTCCATCCTGGAGGTCCTCCCGGGCCTTCTGGTGGGACCTTTCCTGTTCCTTGAGGACCACCATGGCACTTTTCTCCACTTCCAGTTGAGCCTGCAGGGCCAGCCTCTCTTCGGCGAGTCTGTGCAGGCTGCGCCTCTTTTCCTCTTGCTGGTACAGCTACTGCCTTGTGTTCTCCAGACTGCCGCTCTTCATCTTGAGCTCATTCTGGTACATTCATGTAGGCCTCCATGCTCTTGATCTTTTCATTTAGTCTCGCCTCTTGCATATGCTTGGGCCTATAACTCTTTTCCCAGCTCCTCTAGCTGAATCTTCCAGTCATCTAGCTGATGCTCCAAAAATTCTGCGCATTCTCTAAAGTGCTCTATTGTGCCATGAGCCACTTGTACTCACCCATTCCCTCCCGCATTGATGGCCTGCAGAAATTCATGGCCCAGCAGAAGTTTCTGATCCGCAGAACCTCTCGGTGTTGTCTGCAAAACCTCTGCTTCATCCTGGAGCTTGTCCACTTTTATCTCCCGGGCAGTGTTTTGCTCCAGTAGACTAGGCCCTTGTCTTCCAACTCTCTAAGGTCCAGCTCAATCTTGCAGGTGACCACAGCTGTAGAGCACTGCTTTCACATGTTCTCCAGCTCCCAAATCAGCACTAGAACCCTGGATTCCTTTTCCTTTGCTTCAGCATTTTCCCGTTCCGTCTGCTCCTGTACCTGGGCCTGCAACTGTAAAATTTTCTGTGGGACATCCAGCTGCTCCGCTGTTACCAATTTGCAGATATCTGCTTTTTTATCTTCAAATTTCCAAACTAGCTGATTCACCACCTGGAACACTTGTCATTCCAGAATGCCCGTTCCTTGCTGGCTTTCTGCCAGCTGATACAGTAGCAGGACCACTTTCAGTCCCCACAGTAGCTCAAGAACAAGTACTTGCTCTGTCATTCTTGATCCAAACCTGGGTGCAGGAGTCTATGCTCCAGTCCTTCCCTGGAAAATCTTGCCACTAACACAACAATCTTCCACCACATGGAGAAAGTCCAGACGATGATTACAAAATGGTGCTCCTTGAGCAGCATTGTGTTCTTCCTCTTGTTTTCCAGTCTGTTTGCCAAGCCTTTTAGCTGCCTTTCCCTGCTTTCTTCCCATGGCGTCGTTATCCTCAAAAATAAAAAATAAATTCTCCTCATCAACAGGGGATGTCTTAAATTTCCACCATATGTACCAATCCCCTGGGTGTCAGGTGTGTAGTTACTCGCAGGATCACACAAACCACCAATCAGAAACAGTTTGAAAAACACTGTTTCTTTCATTGTTGGGCAGAGGTACAAAAACAGACAAGAGAAAGCCGAGGTCAAAAAACGGTGCAAAATGGTCAGTATCCAAAAAAAAGTTCGCATATAAAATAGGGTCAAAGCACAAACCAGGCTCTCTAACAAAAATAGATCAAAATCAAAGGTGATTTCTCATGATTTATTAACACAAAGCAGAAGGTAAGTGCCACGCTGTTAATGGTGACAAGTTTGTTATACCATACAGTGTAAGCATTCTTCAGCAATGCATTCACAGGGAAATTCATGATTCAGGACCGTATAATTAAAATGCAGCTTTAAAATAATAAACTTAAAGTGTCCAGTAAAGGAACCCCCCAAAGACACATCATTTTACTGCAGTAGTCTTTCAATTTTTACAAATTCAGATGTCTCTCAGTAGTCAGCACTTTTCTTATAAATTTAAGTGAAAAATGATATGTACCTTGACAAAAGTTAAACAAGTATTACATTATTCTGGTTTCAAACTCATGTTATAAATTATTAAATTTAATGCTGCTTTCCCTGGTATTAAGATTTTTATTATTTTCTTCTCGGAGGGGTGGGCGACTTGACGTTTCTGGGTGGGGTTGGAGATTTAGCACCCTGAGGAGGAGTGGGAGACTTAGTACCATAAGGGGGAGTTGGGGACTTAGGACAATTAGGAGGAGTGGGGGACTTGGCAGCTAGGGGTGGAGGGACAGGGGATTTAATGGCTTGGGGTGGGGGGACAGGAGATTTAGCAGCTTGGGGTCTGGGGTCAGGGGACTTAGCAGTTTGGGATGGGGGTACTTGGGATTTTGGGGGTGTGGCTATTCTGGGCATCTGCCCAAGTTTGGGTTCTGGAATCTCCTCGCCATGCCTATAGACACTTACAGTTATTTCAACAAATTCCCCACCATATTTGTTCCGCACATTAATGCTGTATTTCCCAGAATCCTCAGAGGACACTGACTTTATTGTAAGGCTTGCAAACTTCCCACCCTCATATGAGATTAAGTTGTGGTCATCAGACACCACCTCTTGCTCATTTTTGAACCAAGTGACTTCCGGGCTGGGGTCCCCCCACACAGTGCAGGTTAGGCTCAGGGTCTAGAAGGTAGAAGGGGGTAAGGTTCAAAGTAGACCTTAAAAGAAAAATTCCACAAAGTTCTACAGTATTTATTAATATGCCACAAGAAACATTTTTCTGACAGAGAAATAATATTATATAATATACAGGATAATCATTTAGCTCATACTGCAGTCTCCACTTTCTCAGTTTTAAAGAGTTTTAAATAACCATTTTTGACGTTGACCTGGTTATTAAGTAGATTAAAAAATAGATGTTCTCATATCACCTGTAGAGCATTTTTACAACAACTTAAACCACTTCTACACTCATATTTCCGTATGATAAATATATAATGCTTTGCAGCTGTCAACATGGCCAAGGTGTTATCTATAGTGAGGTTATAGATATAAAATATATTAAAAAAATAAAAGGCCCTGCAAAAGTGTCATCATCATGTATATACATTGTGTTTTCCATACAAAAAAGGGATTAAGGCTGGAATGAAATTGAAATTTGGCAACCCGCTAATTGCACTATATATAAGTGAAATTTATATATTTTTTTATTTATGAATAGAAGAAATAAGATACTTCAATAAAATATTTTTAAAAACTATTAAGTATGATAAGCAGACTGTCAAAGTTCTGATTTGGTCCCAACATAAATCAAACTCCAATAGGATTTGTATTTATACAAATACATGGTCTTTTTGTTACTTCCACAACATTTCTGGAAAATTTGAGAGACTGCAAACTAATTTTATATTGAAAAAATGTAACCCTTGCTTAAAGGCCATAAGGACTGTTCTTGAACATACTAAACATTTATAATCCATTTATCATCCATTTAACGTGTGCTTAGCATATTCATTTAAAATCCTCCAAGTAATCGAACAAACAATTATATTAAGGCTGGGACCAAATCAAAACTTTTGCAATCTGCTGCTCCCACTTTGCACAACTTTCTTTTTTGAATCATTTCTTATACTCATTAAAAAAAAAAAAAAAAAAAAACTATTAAATAAAGTTATGCAAAGTCTAATTAGCAAGTTGCCAAAAAACTTTATTTGGTCTCAGACTAAGGTAGACAAAAAGTAAATCTTACCTTCTTCTCCATAATAGTAACAACATCTGGAAGACCACCAACCACTCTACCACGATCTGAAGATGTAAATATTTAAATAAATACTAGAATCATATGAAGGGCCAAAGTACTCTAAATTAAGTAAATAAATGAATAAACAACTGAATATATGATTTTATTTTGAAATCATTCTTAAGAGCTGATTATTATGAAATAGTTTTCATTATATCTCTGAACAAAATTTTGTTCCCATATTACATATAATTTTATTATAGTGCTTTGTATTTCATAATTTCATTACGTTTTTCATTTCACGACCACTCTTTCATCTAATATCCTTTACTATCAATTACTTTACCCTTTACAGTTGAAAACAATTGGGAGGGTTTAAATTTATTTTTAAATTTAACAATAAAATCATATATTTTATTTTTTAAATTATTTTTGGTACTAAATAGAATCAAAGGATCGTTAACATAACATGAATATACTCACTCTTTTCAGCAAATGCTGCTGCCCTTAAAGACAGAAGAAAAAAAAACCTGATAGTCAATTTCATGTCAAGATGGAACTAATATTTTATGTTGTGCTTTACTTTTGGAAGAGCCTGGAAAATTAATTATATAGAGGAAATATAAAGATAACCAATCCACAAGTGTAATTAAAATTTGATAAATATGGGTTAAAAAATGATCTTACTTCAGTCTTTGAAATTCTGCATAGGCATCATTGTAAGCTGTAATAAAAGAAAAGCATTTCAAACTACACTTTTAATAATCTTAATATCAGTTATAGAAAATGTAGCTGAAAATTGAATTGACCTAAAATAACCTTTGCCTCTCAACACTATTGCTAAAGTCTGAGACATAATAGCTGTTTGTAAAATATTTCTTTGAAATATCTGATGTGCTGTGGTGTTAATATTTCATACCGAGATAGAGAGTTTTAATCACTACATCAAACAAATTAAATAGTTATTTGTAGGAAAATATATTTTACATAAATACAATATACCTTAGCATTAAATATTTGGTAAAGCAATTGGTATCATTACAGTGTACACTAGGGCTACATTTGTTTTGAGCATAAATGCAGTACAGTATATTATTAACTCTACAAAATTTCAAAAATGTCCATAATGTGTGGATTACTTAGATATGCAATAATTTTCAAAACTGGTTTTTGTCATTGAATGATTTCTTGACATATGTCTATCAGAGTTTGCCTTCACACTTTGTTTTCTGTCAACTTCTAGCTTTTGTCAATTATCCAATTAACATTCCACAGGCCCATGTGCACTGTTTTGCTCACTTCCGTTTCCATTGGCCCTTGATTTTTTGTTTGTCATATAATCCTTGCACTTTTCCTCAGTCGGGGCAAGTTCTTGTTCTTGTATTCTGTTCTGATTTTGTATTTGCTTAAACTTAGTTAATAAAGATCATGTTTATTTCTTTGAGCTGTGCTTGGGTTACAAGCACCGCGTGACAGAAGAACTCGCCAAAACAAAGAACACAGCAGCTCCCTTGAGTTTCCGGTGCAAGCTTCCACGCCCTGGCCAGCTCTACCTGCTAATGGCACCAGCATGACAAGTGCGATCCACGGCCGGTCAGAGGGCCCGAAGGCACCAGCATGACAGGTGTAGTCCACAGCCGGTCAGAGGGCCCGGAGGCACCAGCATGACAGGTGCAGTCCACAGCCGGTCAGAGGGCCCGGAGGCACCAGCATGACAGGTGCAGTCCACGGCCGGTCAGAGGGCCCGAAGGCACCAGCATGACAGGTGGGGCCCACGGCCAGTCAGAGGGCAAACTTTGCGACATCTGTCACCTTCGGCTTTCACATAAAAAACTCTATCAAATACAAAAGAACCATTATGCTATTTTTTATACCTGTGCTAGTTTTCACTGCCATTTTCAAAATATTTTAAGGAGTAAGCAGTTAATTAAAAAAAAACATAAATTTAAGTTAATTAAAAAAACATAGTAACCTCAGAAATGATGTCTCTTATCCCAACAAGGTTTTTTTTTCAACTCACCGTAGGTTTCCGTGTCAAATTAACTATTTTATATGACTTGGAACCCAGCCTATAATCCCTTTTTGTGTCATCTACTGAAGCTGCACAGATGAGGTGTTTCGTTATATATATACACATTTTTTTACCAATGACACTATCCCTAGATTAATAAACATAAAAAATGGTGGTGTAGTGGTTAAGGTGACAGGCTTATACCGAAAAGTTGCCAGTTCAACGCCAGCTATTGTACCCTTGAGAAGGATACTTAACCTAAACTGCTACACTAAAATATCCAACTGTAAAAGTGGATGAATGTAGATAGTTAATGCTGTGTAAGTTACTTTGGATAAAAGCATCTGCTAAGCAACTAAACTTTAATTGTGCAAACCCTATCAAAAGCTGCAACAGAAGGGCAATACTTTATAAGTCAAAAAATGTAGGTTACCTAGCTTGATGTACTGTGTTAGCTAGCTACAAGCAAACAAGTCTACTTGAAAAAGAAAAGATATGACATACTCAGGAACAGGAAATTATACTAGAAACTAATATTAAATCTAGTAACTGTCGATGGCTTTGTTGTTCCTTTTTGGAAACAATGGGAAATCCCCATTGTTTAGGGTAGCTAGAGCAATTATGTTACGTTACAGCAATAAACTTAAGCTTATGGTGAGGAAAATGTTTTAGTGGACTGGTTTCCCCCTGCACTGATACAATGTCAGCTAGGTAATTAAAGTATCTAGACACTGTCTTTGGTTAATTAAAGCAAATATTCTTTAAAAAACCTATTTAATTCTCCCCGTATCCGCATGGGTTTCCGCCCACTGTCAAAAGACTTGCGGGTTAGGTTCATTGGCCATGCTAAATTGCCCATTAGGGATGTGTGTGTGTTGCCCTGCGATGGCCTGGCGTCCCGTATCCCTCTCGTGCGCCCTATGCCTGCCGGGATCGGCTCCGGCGTCCCCGTGACTCTCTCTGGGGTAAGCGGTTTTGAAAATGGATGGATGGATGGAAAATAAAACTAATTTTGTTTTCTTAGTTTATAAGTAAAACGGCTGAATATGGAGAGCTTAAATGTCCTTTACAGTGTGGTGATGCCATAAACATGAGGCCCTATTTATATCCCAATATTAAGCAGATTATTTTAAAAAGGTAAAAAAAGTGTAAACAGATTAATAAAAAGGCCTAAAATAGATAGTATTTGTTGGTTTTGTTTGTCTACTTGTATGGTTTTGACTAACACTGTTATTCCTGCAAACAATTTTTTTCAAAAGTCCAAAAGTAAAAAAACAATCAAACAAATTACCTGATGCTACCATTATTTGCTGCTATTGGTGGCATTCAAGGGTTTGAGCATTCCATTTTCAATTTATTTCTAAAGAAAGAGAGTAACAGGTATACCTTGTCCAGAAAGGTCAAAGGTGCGAGTGTGTGACTTAGCAGAATCCAGGATCTCAATGGTGTAATGGCCCTTTTCTTTGTCAGTAGGCTCACAAATCTGCATCCAGGCCATCTCTGAGGTGCCACCAATTCTCATCTTCTCAGAAGAGGAGATCTTACTATCTCTGAATATTTAGACAAAAGAATGTTTGAAGAGCAATTAATCACAGACTGGTACATGACTTGTCAACTTTGAGTCCAGCTTTGCATGTCAATTTTTATTGACATTATTTTTTCTATTTTTTCTAGTAATCATACTTTGAAAATCTTCTTTCATAATACGTAGTAAATAATCAAAAGCTTATTTGTTAAAAAATAATGAAAGGAAATTATTTAATTTGTTTAGCATTTTAAAAGTATTTTATTTTATCAAGTGATTTGCATATCAACCGATCACCCTCCGACATTAGTCTCTTACTAAGTCTGCAGTGTTGCCATGTTCGTGGTTTTCCAGAAAAATTGGGTGTCAGTGTGTGTCAGGGCCTGGTAATATTGGTAAAAAAAAAATGTTTTAACTGATCATTCTGATCATTCTGAATCATTCTAAAATGATTGATAACTATGTTATGCTCATCGAAAAATCATTTTTCACAGTAATTATGCCACTCTTAAACAGCCAATTCCAAATATCCAAGAAGCTTATTTTTACTAATTATTTCTGAGATGAATCTGGGTAAAATAGTGTTAAATGTTGTTATGGTTATGGTGTTAAGTATATTTGGAAGGAATAAATAGTCCCATAGATACAAAATTCCCAGCACGCCTAGCAAAAACAAACTAAGTCAACAGTTTTAAGCAAACGTTTAAATTTAACCTCAAACATTTTTGTATAGATAGCTCATACCACTTCTTGGTCTTCAAGTCTTCAGTTACCTAGAAATTCACAATACTAGAGTTCTATACAAATTACTGATCATTGGCATACCTGTGGAACCAATGAGTTTTCATCTCCTCTGTGTAGTACGTCATGTAGCATTGTAGTCGAATACCCTCTGGGGTGCACTGTAGCACCAGTTCAGATGCAGATGATCCTGAAAGGAGAATATTTTTCAGAGGCGAAAAATTCTTGGCATTACACACGTGGAAAACCCCACGGTTCACATGTCTGGACAAATTAACTTTATAAGGACCCAATGAAGATTTGGACCGAGGGTCTAACACTGCGCCGAGAGTGAAATCTGTGAGTGTGGAGCAACACAACAACCAAACCATAAAATGAGAGTGAAATAAATATTTATTATTTACAAACCTAACCGAAACTTAAGGACACACCTCTGATAAGGCCGAAATGCTTAGCTGCTTAAATTAGTATTTCATTGCCTCTGGTTCCTTGTTTGACTCCTCCAACATTCTACATGAGAATCGTCCAACTGGTCGTTCGAATGGACATGTTACATTAAGTCAATCCTTTAGTTTTAACCCATTTGCAGTCTCAGAGGTGCATAAAGCCCTTAAACTTTTAGACATCAGAAAATCTGCAGGTTCTGATAACGTGGAGCCATATTTCCTAAATCTAGCAGTGGAATTTATCGCACCACGACTGACATATCTTTTCAATCACTCCCTGGATACAAAAGAAATTCCTCTTATATGGAAATCTGCCTTCGTTCTTCCTCTGTTAAAAGGGGGTAAATTTTAAATAACTTAAATAACAGACTTAAATAACTATAGGCCCATCTCCAAACTGTCTGTCCTGGTCAAGATTTTGGAATGTCTCGTGAGCGAACAATTGAAAGAGTTTTTATCTACAAACAACATTTTATCTAATTTTCAATCAGGTTTTAGAAAAAAAACACAGCACAACTACAGCAGCCCTAAAAGTAGTAAATTATTTTATTGATTCTTTAGACAAAAAGCAACACTGTGCAGCCCTCTTCATGGATTTATCTAAGGCTTTTGATACTGTGGATCACAGTAAAACAAAGACTCTTCAGTGTAGGATTGTCAGAACAAGCAGTCTGTTGGTTCGGAAACTATTTATTTAACTATTTATTTAACTATATTTAACACTATACAACGTACCTTGTTTGATTTAAAACTTGTTTTGAATGCTGACAAAACAAAACTCATGTTTTCAAACGCAAAATCAAACTGACTGAACCTCCCATCTATCACCACTTTTCAGGGCTTTGAGATTGAGTTTGTATCTCAATACAAATATCTTGGTATCATAATTGATGATTCTCTCTCCTTTAAACCTCATATTCAGCAATTGGCAAAAAAAACTTAAGGTGAAATTGGGTTTTTATTTTAAAAATAAGCCGTGTTTTTCCTTCAAGGCCAAAAAGAGACATGTTGCTGATACCTTTATGTCAGTGCTGGACAATGGTGATGTTATATACATGCATGCATCCATTCAAAGCCTAAAAACGTTAGATTCTGTCTACCATGGGGCGCTGATGTTTAATACAAACCTTAAAGCCCTTGCTCACCATTGCTCCTTGTATGCTCGGGCTGGTTGGTCTGCATGATCCATCCGTAGACTAAATCATTGGCATACTCTTATATATAAAGCCATACTTGGTTTGCTTCCTTCTTACAAATATACATTAAAGAGAAAAGTATGTGAAGATACTGCCTTCATTTCCGGGACCTATTATTATTATCAGTCCCACACGTTCGGTCGGAGCTGGGAAAAGGAGCATTCAAGTATGCTGCTCCCTTTGCTTGGAATCAGCTGCAAAATGCCCTGAATCTTCAGGAGCCGGTTTCATTGTTTGTTTTTAAAGTATTTTAAAATGACTTGGAGGCTGGCAATTCTGGCTGTAGATGTTATGACTGATAAATCATTTGATCCCCATTTTGATGATTTTATGGCATGTACTTATGAAAATTTTGATATTTAATGACCTAGTAACTGATTAATTCCTCTCATTTGCAAATTGATATATATGTTTTAAGTCTATGTTTTCTGTTTTTATTACTGCAACTTTGTTAATTGTGCTGCTGCCTGTCTTGGCCAGGACGCTCTTGGAAAATAGTTTTTTTCCTGGTTAAATAAAGGTAATAATAATAATTATAAAAATAAGTTTGGTTCCACTGGTGGTAATCACACTCCGGTGAAAACAGTCAAAGGCTCTGTTAAAGAGTCAGCAGGGAGAAAGGTTAGTTACTCTCGGAAAGTCTACGGTTTGGTGGCTGATGTATTGGTGGGATGTGCTATTATTTAAGTTGAAAGATTGTATTATTTAAAAATTTAAGACTGTTTATGTTAGTGTTTCACCCAGTAGGGTGGTTTTGTTTCTAATATTGTCCTTTGTTATATTCCGTTTGTAGTCTCATTAATAATGCCAAATAAAAGGTGTCAATGAAAGCCCAGTCTCCGTGCTACAGAAGGAAACTAATCTTCTAGCAGGCAGGAGCCATAGACCCAGAAAAAGCAACAGGTTCCCTTACCTAAAATTGTCGACGACACCCCAATACAAAAATAGGTTAAACTGATTTATAGGAAGACGATGTGTCATGGGACAAATTCATCGGCAACTTGCTCACGTTGTTAACATTAAACAAATATTTTCTGTATATTCAAGTAAAACCAAAGAAATCCCATCAAAATTGGAATTAGGCATCTACTTATATACACTGATAATTAAGCTGGGAGCAAATCAACATTTTTTTCTTTTTTTTGTATTTTGTTTCTTCTACTCATAAAAATCAAATACTATGAATTACGTAAAATGCGTTTAGCAGGTCAAAGTTTTTATTTGGTCCAAGACTAAGAGTGCAAATGAGTGTTTCAGGAAAAAAATATTTAAATTGAGTACATACCAGCAATATGGGCAATGTCATTGATGATATCTTCAAAAACTACAACAGAGAAAAATATTATTTGTCCAATCAAATAAATACAATACTAGATCAGGAGACAGTGACAGAAACATGAGCTGATGACAGAATATAGTAATTTTATGAAGTGAAATATGAAATTACCTTTGCCAGAAATGTCAAACAAAGATGCATCTTTTCCTCTATCATCACTGAGTGTGGCTTTGTAAATACCTTGGTCTTTCCTAGAAAACTAGACGGGAAAAGGATAAACTGTAATTCCAAGCTCCCTTTTCTCTCTGCTGAGCGTAAATGTAAAAATGGAAAAGGGCAAAGTTCACAACAAATAGATAATATGGAATGAATGATGAGAACAAAACAAAAATCTGTACCCCATAATGACAGAAAGCATATAAAGTAACTAAAGTGACAAAAATAAGACAGTATCATTGTTAATGGTATTTCTTCAAAATTATATACAAATTTCAGTTTTAGTTAAACATTAAATATTTAAATAATAATAATAATAATAATAATAAGGTAGCTAAAGCTACTTCCAATAATGTGATGAGTTCTCTACATTCACTCTTTCCACTATTCTACTCTCTTTTTGAACCAATTACCATTGGGATAGGTAGGGTGCAGGTTCCTGACATCACAGTAGGTGGCACTTCGAGAATAATTTCCTCATCGTCCTTATACCAATGGAATACAGTCTCCTTCTTCACATTGGCTACCTATGTCACAAGCACAGGGATCCATTAATGATTCAGGAAAAAAATACCAAATGTACATTTTGGTGTTTTTTGATGAACCTTGTACTACCTTGCAGATGAGCATCACAGTGCAATCTTCCTCCACAGTGAAAGACAAATAATCCTGAAAGTGGGGTCCTATGATAAAAATAAGGAAAATAACAAATAATGAAATAAAATAATATAAGAAAAACATATTGTTTATATATAGAAACATAATACATTTTTGAGAAGAGAGACTTCTCAAGAGACTGTCAAGGCAGAACTGTTAGCTCTGTAATTACATCCTGCTGCATCTGCCTACCAATAGCAGCCATCACGTGGTTTATATTTAATAGGACACAACTGAGAATACGTTGCAAAAGACACTAATCCCTTTGTGCAAAGATGTTAACATGTAATTCACATAATATAGTTCCCTTTATTTTATTAGCGTTAATTAAATGTGTGGCACCAGCCGTCCCCCGGACACTTGAAGCTGGTAGGGAGGTGCGCCTCGTAACAAGCGTCCTCAGCACAGGCCCTTGTCCACTGGGAGCGCGTTTAAACCACATGGGTGTTTTTATTATTACCAGAACGAGAACATCTCGTTTTACTCGTGTCTAAACCGAAGCGATGAGCTGGATGTCACTTTTCACGCCGCGTTTTTAGGAATAGAAAACCGCTCAACATTAAGTTTAGCTAAAAAGCATCACCCATCTATAAACGCTTTAATCCCAGCTAACCAATCAGATTGAAGGATGGGGGGGACCAACACTACAACAACTAGACAAACATGAATAAACATACATTTTGTTGGTGTCGGAGAATTAATGCCTGTCTGACACACAATGACTTGTGTTGTGTTTATTTTAGACTGGTAGGACAATCTTATAGGGCATTTTGCACTGTAAAATCACCCTACCTGTTTATTTTAGGATGGATTGATAGATACAGCTATAATTTTGCGCTACGGCAGGAAAATCTGACATGGTAGGACAAATCGACACCATGTGTGTACCATGTGTCTAGCTAGCCTAACTTTTCCATGAAACAAGCTAACAAAGTAAAAATTAACAGAAATAGTCAAAAATGTATGAAGAAATCCATACTCAAGTACTAAAAAATGATGAGCGTGTTGTTCAGCATGACAAAAATGATGTAATATTGATGTGCGCATGCGCAGTAAGCCCTAGCAGGACAATCTGACGGGTAGGATGAAATGTCAAGACAATGGCTCAAATGAGTGATTCAATGAATGAGATTCGATTTAGATTTGATTATTTATTCAATCTCTGAGGACACCTGATACAATAGAACCGTGTATTATTGTATCACACGTTTGTTAGACCTACATGCTTGTTATTAGGGTTCCTCCAGAATGGCATTTATTTTTAAATCATAGAAATACAAATATAATTTTTCTACACTATATAGGCCTACCAGGAGCACCCCACCCCATTGGGGTCCTGGGTAGTCAGTACAACTTCCCCCCCCCACTTCGATGCCCCTACTAGGACTACTATACGACTTGTAAAAATAAATAAATAAGAATATCTGAATAGATATATATATATATATATATAATTTTGTAGTCATGTTTAGTTTTGTTATACCATAAATATAAAAATTTTATCATGATTGAAAACTTTTTTTTAAATAAAATCTGATGGCTTACCTTGTTTCCTGATGTACTCTTTCCTTTGGAATTCAGCCTCCTTTAAAGCTGCCTTGAAAACTGCAAGAGTAAAATAGCGAATAAAGAGTTAAATCAATATGCTACAAATAACTTCTGAAGTTATTATTATTTATATGAAAATTCTCATACCATCACCAATGAGGACCAGGGATGATTGGTTCTTTGCCTTTCCATCTTGTATCTGAACTGTATAGGTGCCCTCACTCTCTTTGGTGAAACGATCCACTATCATTTCAATGATACCAGTCTCTGCATTGTGGGTTAATTTGTGACTCTGGAAAATATGTTAAAAGAAGATAATGCTTATTACTACCTTTATACAGAACCTATCAATGTATAAGGTTAGGCATCAAAATTCTTAATTCAGTAGTTTTCAATTTTCCAGCCAGTGTGTGAAGGGGAGAACGGAAATAATATAACGTGAAAAATATCTTTGCCTTGGAGTTTGCTGAAAGAGGTGGTTGAGCCTTTTTGGTTGAGACTGACATTATATTGCAATTACATTATATTGGTGTCTGAATGTGATTAAATTATCAGAATGTTTTTCTTTTTTTACCCCAAACTCCACAGAGACTGATAAAAATGATTTAAAGATTTAGCTTACTTCACTGCTAATGATCTCTTTCTCATTGGCAATAAATCGGTAGGAGACAGAGGAGGATATCTTCAAAGCCTGCAGCCAGAAACGCACACGACCTTTCTCCAAAACTTCATAGAACAGCTCAGTCTTCAAAGGAATTACTGAAAAAAAAGTTTATTTTTATTAGGCTCCAGAAGAAATATGAATAGCCTACCACTAGTAAACAAGTTCAGGTTCTATTAGCCTTTATTTTCCAGCTGGTCTTGAACTTAAGTTAAACTTGTAACAGTTAACTTTTCATTCCAAAGTTAGAGCTTGTGGGTTAGTGTTTGGGTTAGTATATAAAGATAATTATATTGTCAGATGTGGTGTTTTTTTCCCTTTTTGGAAGTAATGTCCAGCCTTTAGGCATTTTTGTTTTGCTGCCTTCTTTGAAATGCATTATTTCATAAATGCATCACAGTTTAGATTTCCGAATAATAATTGACAGACTAGTATTCAAATATTCTTAAACTGATCCTCATTAGGCAGGATCTTCTATAAATAATAAACTTAAGTAATGCTTGCACAAATATAACTACATTTAAGTGAACTTGGCCACAAACTTAGCAACAACCTAGCAACCTAAGAGATTTAAAAAATAGTGGGGTACAGTGGGTATTTTGGTTTAATTCCCAATTTATTCAGTGAGATTGATTCACAATTGTTTGATTGGATTACTAATTTCAATTCTTTGTTCATGCATTAAATCAAAACAAATCAGGTGCATAGAGCGACCTTGCATTTAGTAAGAATAACGGAGTGCCGGACTAAATCAAACCCCTATTGTGCATGAAATTTGCGATTAACGCTGTTACTTTATCACAATTTCTTCATCATGGTACCAAATCTGAGAAGTCAAAGTGGGCTATTAACCCTGGGACACAAGTAAAAAAATTATTACACCTAATACAAATTTTTGACAGTATACAGGTATGTCAGGTTGCGTGTGTATTGTTTATGTGCATTCTGTGCAAGATTCCGGTCAGAGTAATATATGAGACAAATATTAACAAAACTTCATACCAGGTAATAATGGAAATACACAATCACCACACACAGCCTCACATGCAGCAAGAGAAATACGACTTACATACCAATTAGAATTAATTAGTATATAATTAATATACACGCTCCAGGTTTAGTAAAGTTGAGAATATTCATTACACCATACTCATTTTGAGAACAGACACCCCTATCCTGTTCAACATACAGGAATGTAAGCAGTAATGGGTCAAAAGCTGTAGGCTTGTGTCCCCCCCAACATTTGCTATCAAAACACGCACTCCACTCCTCATCTCCACCCATATGGAAGGGCTTGATCTGGTGCCATGATTCATTTAATACATTTCAGAAATACTAAGGCCAAACGTGTGGAGCCCAAACTAACCTACTCAGACAAGGAATACGAGACAGTTTCAACAGGGCCATATTTATTTAAAATGATGAGCTTAAAAACATTTTTGAAAGATAAATATATGTTGTTGGGTGCCATTGGGTCTCTGAGCCTAAACAAATGTTTAGTGAATACTCACTTGGATGCCTGATAGAATAGCTCAGTTCCAGCATTGTTTTCAACTCTGCAAAAGAAGAACTGTTCTGTAATCTAGCTTGAACAAGCTTCAACAGTTACATTTCGATACTGCAATGTTTTCTGCATAACTTCCCATGCAGTGTAACCCCTAAAATGTTCAGTTATAAAGATAAAACTGTAAAATTAAAAATTCAAAACCATTGACCACCTACCTTCCTCCTTGAGAATATGGCTAGCAGAGACACCGTCAGTCTCAGTCACAAAAACAGAATAAGTTCCCAAATCTTCTTTATCAGGGCTCTTGAACACAAGTTTGGATCTTAAAAATAAATATTTACATTTAGCATTTATTTGTTATTTGCAGATTTTTAACAAGGGCAAAAACTTAGTGCAACGGCTCTGCATTGCTTGTCGGTAAATCTCAGAATTATTATTAAAATGTTTTATGCTTACCCTTTACAAAACTTTGAGGCCCCTGAAATCATCAAAGGGGACTCTTGGCTGTTAGAGTCAAGGTTAAGAACTAAAGGTGACAGAGCATTTGCTTTAAAAGCCCTGAAACTCTGGAACATCCTACCTTTGAACATTAAAACAATGTTTTCTTTAAAAAAATCTCTTTTTAAAGACAAATTTGTAAAAATATATTTTACTATTATTGTATTGTATCATTGCCCCATAGCTTTTTTTTTTTGTTTGTTTTTTGTTATTTGTACTGATGGGAAAAACTTTAAGCTATAAGCTAGAAAATACAAAGATTACTATTGGTTTTATTATTATTGTAGTTTCATTATGAAAATGTATTGGCTACTTTAAATCAGAAAATGAGACATTAGCCAGACAACTATTACAGAGGGCAGCTCTGTCAGCATACCTAGCACTGAGGGAAGTGGCACAGGTTTGTTTTATGCTCAAATGAAGGAAGAAATTAACCAAATAATTTCAGCTGTGGCTTAAAATCATGTGAAATTGTCCCCATCAATTAGCACTTATGAAAATGTATCCCCATCATAATTTCATCACATGAGCTTTTGTAACCCTCAGGGCCATTAACTTATTGTACAGCTAAAGAACATATATACAGTGCCTTGCACTGTATTCAAACCCTTGATCCATTTTCTCATATTACTAAATTACAAATGGTACATTTAAATTTTGTTGTTTGATATTTTATGGTACATTCAAAATCAATCATTGTAAGGTGACATTTTAAATAAGGTGTAAGGTTTTAGGATGGGAAATATTTCTATAACAAAAAATAGAAATATGTTGCTAGCATATGTAATTCTACTCCTGTGCTGTGTAAGCTCCCATTTACACAGATTCATATTTTTTCCCTAAGGACAAAGTTACCTTACCATTGGCCTCCTACTGTGAACCATTAAAGTTGCTTTTACATTTCCTGGATAAAAACACCACTGTTGAAGGATCATTTGTCAGGCTGTGAATCTGAAGGAAAATTAAGACCTTCTTCAGAGTTAACGTTAAATAAAAGATAAAATAATACAAATGCATAGATTAAGAAAAGGGTACAACACAATATCTATGTGTTCAGGTATCCCAGTGTGCACAGTAGGATCAATAATTAGGAAGTGGAAGCTGCATCGCACCACCAGGCTATGTCAAGAACAGGGCTTCCTTCAAAAGTCATTACTCAAACAAGAAACTTGCGAGAGAAGCCTCACAGTGACAAAATCCTGAAGGAACTACAGAATGCAGTGGAAGTGGCCCAGCTGCGATGTTGGACAAGATTTTGTGTTCAGGTGAGACCAAAGAATGAACTTTTTAGTCAAAACTCAAAACGGTACATTTGGCAAAAAGCTACACTGGTCATGCCTGAAGACGAACCATTCCTACAGTGACGTATAGAGGTGGCAATTATACCAAGAAAATTTGGGCCAAAAGCACTCCAACACTGTGTGCAAAGAATTAAAGCTGTTATTGCAGAGAAAGGTGGCTCTACCAAATATTAATGTGTGGGGGTTGAATACTTATGCAAGCAACATATTTCTGTTGTTTCTGTTTTTTTTGTCATAGAGGCATTCAATCAATGTTACCGCAAAATAATTTATTTATATATTTTAAAATAAAATATAAAACAGAAGAAAGTTTCAACATACGTTTGCAATTCAGAAATATGACAGAATTGGTTGGATACTTTTGCAAGGCATGTGTGTGAATATGTATTCTAAAAATTATAAATGTATTTAAGACTCCTATAATTCAACTATGTAAATCTAATCCGAATAGTTGGCTGCAGGGGTAAGGTACTTACAATATGCTTCAAAGTTTGTATTTCCATTGGCTAAGTTGTTAAGGAGCAGAGCAACAAACTGGATGTTGTAGAGATGTTACTTCGGATGAATTGTCATAGAGACAGTTGGTGAGGGAACGGATTATTACTGAGACAGATCGTCCAGGGGGTGAATTATTGCGGGGACAAATTGTCGTGGGGAAATTTTTATCTGCGACAAATAGTTGTGGGGTCAAATTCTTGTAGGGACCTACTGTCTGGGACCAATTTTAATGGACCCATTCCACGTATTTTTTCATTCCAGTGTCAAACCAACCTCCACCACTGCTTTACACACTATTAAAGAGGCAATGTTAGGAAAAAAACAAAACAATTAATTCACCACCTTCTGGTTAAAAGTTTATATTTAAAAAAGGAGGCAAGGTACTTTGTTTATTCTGTTTGGAATATTATATGGTTTTAATAGGTTATTGATTGAAAGTAAAAATAATGTCCAAGTAAAAAATACCTAATATCAACTAGTGCCATTACAGTTGTGCACAAAAGTTTGCATACCCTGGTAGAAATGGTGAAATTTTGGCATTGATTTTGAAAATATGACTGATCAAGCAAAAAAAAAAAAAAAAAAAGTCTTCTATGTAGTGTTGTGATCATATGAAGCCATTTATTATCACAGTTGTTTGGCTCTTTTTAAAATCATAATTTTAACAGAAATCACCCAAATGGCCCTGATCAAAAGTTTACATACCCTTGAATGTTTTGCCTTGTTACAGACACACAAGGTGACACACACAGGTTCAAATGGCAATTAAAGGTTAATTTCCCACACCTGTGGCTT
>JAOYSI010059125.1:0-12832 GCA_025775065.1 Hiodon alosoides
TAAAACCATTCCCCTAATCTTGTATACCAGTCCTCGTATACCTAAAACCATTCCCCTAATCTTGTATTCCAGTCCTCGTCTACCTAAAACCATTCCCCTAATCAGTCCTGGTGTAGCTTGATACTCATGGTAGTGTGGTTTTGGAGCCCTTTTCTTACCTCAATGCGGACAGAGAAGATGCAGTGAGACCTCGAGGAGCGCCTGTTCTGGGCATGAGCACCGATGATGCGGTTCATCTCGCCCTAAAGACCACATGAAGATGACCTTATTTTATAAACATCGCTCACCTACAGAGCATAAAGGCACAGGATATGTGACGTTACGTGTGCGTGCATAAAAAGGGCCTGTAAATTTGAAGGGGCAAAGGATCCCACGGGAAAGAGGAACTACCACATTGACAAATTGCTTTAGAATTGCTAATTTTATGTTTTACTGGTTGCCAAAAGGTTCCTACAAGTAGCTTAATTAATTGCAATACAGAGTTTTGTGGCTTTCTCCATTGGGTTTTCCATCCAAATAATCCATCCAGTTTTTCAGAACCCATTTTTTGAAAGTTTCTCCAGCACAATTTCCGTAGTTTTCTTCTCATACTTCTCAATACATCTGACATTTGTTGTAGAAAAGGCCATATTTATGTGAATTTGCCCTGTGTGTGCTAGACTGTCCCAAAGCTATTTAAAGACATATGCCAGTTCTGATGTGTCACCCTCAGTAAGTAATTCAACAGACAAGGGCGATAGGAGAAGGAGTTCATACCTCAAAGTGTAGGTTTAGAGCCTCCTCCTCGTTGTGGACCAAGTGCTCGGACAGGCCCCGCACAGACACGCCCCCGCCCACCTCCTCCACGATGGACAGGCCGCCAGACCCCCCATCTTTTCGGTGTGAAGACAGCAGGTCCAGCAGCGTCTCGTTGTAAATCTCCAGGAAGGACAGGTGCACCTTAATGTCATGATCAGAGCGCTGTTCCACCTCCCGAAACACCTACAGCCAGTCAGAGAGAGATCAGAGATCGCCAATTAAACCATTTCTATGCTGGAATTAATCTGGGGGAATTAAACTTGTTAAAATAGTTTATATGCTGTTCACCGGGGACAGCTGTTGTGTAGACTATTATACCTCCTGAAGGGCCCTGGGAATTATCCCTCTCAGTTCGTAATTCGCGTTGGCGCCAGTCATGGTGTAGGTCTTCCCAGCCCCCGTCTGCCCAAAGCACATCACCGTGCCTGGAGGTACAAGAGGCGACAATCAATCTTCAGCAGCGGTGAAGCGAGCCGATGCTTCACCTCTTTCTGACCCGGTTTTAACAGCGGGCGGCCAACACTCCCTTAGAAGGGTTATTGCTCCGGTGTTGTCGATGAGCAAAACTGGTCAAGGTCTTCTGTTAGTCTGGCCTCAACGCCCCTTCTGTGCGACAGCGTTTATGCGTACGTGCATAGAAAGTAAGGAAAAGAGAGTAACTAGGATAGGAGCGTGGCAGTGAGAAGCCCAGATTGTTTACCATTGTACCCATCAAGCGTTCCCAGAACCACGTCGCGGGCCACCGCACTGTACACCTCCTCCTGTGACGCATCGTGCAAGACCTGGTTGAACCGGAACGTCCAGGAGCTCAACTGATTGTTCACTACCCCCTTACTGGAGTCCTTTCTCAAATGGGCATTCATCGTCTGGGAAAGAGGGTAGAGAGAACAATAAAGAGATTGAGATGGGAGGGGGAAAAAATAATAATTAACCTGACTATATAAATAATAAAACTATACATTTTTACAGCGGACTGACAACTGCTTACTAGTTTGTGTAACTATACTTTTTCAATAGATAGGATAGATCGATATAATGAAAAAAACCATTGTAGAAAAATAATATAACACAACCCACCTGCCCATCTGTATTATATTCAATGAGGTCTTTGGCAAAGTTGGCAGTGGGTCGGGTGCGAACAAACACCTTTACGTCACTGCAATCGGCACCCATATCCCGCCTCTGACAAGAAACCGTACAAGTTTATGCATTAGCAAAAAGCGAACACTGCCCTGAATATGTGTTGGTATTCACATTTTCCTTATTAATAATCAGACTGAAATGGTCAACACAAAGTTTGTGAAAACAACGTTATCCGTACATACTTGCATTTCCATGAAAAATGCTATGCCAATATATAATTAACTTCGGTTCGATTGACCGATTTCGACACAACACCGGTCGTTGTCTCGCTGAAGTTTCGCGTTTCCTTCAAAATCCCATTTAAACATGTAGTTTGTTTATTCTCAGTACACTTGACCCGTAATTAGGCTAGGTTTAGAAGTAGCAATTAAAGGTTTTTTTCCCCGATTGACTGCTATTAATATAATAATAATATTATATTAAATAATATTAATATGTAATATTTTAACAGCTACCAGGTTATCTATGTTTGGTTATGATAACCCTTACTCACCGGTTGTATTTTGAGCAAACGCACCATTTCGAAACTCTGAATTCAGTTTTGGCTTGTTGAGATAACTGTTTTACAAACGTTTTACAAAATTACGTCACAAACCGAATGTCTACTGCGTTCTCTTGGAAACCGTAAACAAAAAAATGACATCATATACGTTCGGATTTGATGGGTGTGTGTATGGCAAATTGTTGCTTGCTTATTAAATACATTGAGAGCTTAAATATAACTGAAAATATAGTTTTTTTTTTTAATTCGAATAATTTAATTTAATAACATTCAGTCTATATAACGTTTGTTAATATAACTGTATTTTGAACTTTGGCAAGCTATATAGAAAGGAATCAGATATTTTTAATAAAGCTAGATATATGTATAATTTCAAAGTGATATAGCAGTGATATAGATCGAAATCGATGGATTAATTAATCTGAAGACCATATTAAATGAAACTCAAAAGACATGGCAGAACTTTACCACCACCCTCGAATTATTTACTCAAACAGACTGCTTTGAGGATGTATTTTATGTTCATCTGAATTGTGAAAGTGGAATCTTTAATCTAGGAGCAGACCTGGAATTCTGTTACGAGCCACCCCGTTATCCGGGAGAGACGATCTCCCTGTACCGAACGCTTGACCTGGCGCATGGACTGAAGTCCCACGATAACGCCTCCATCATGCACGTAGACCGCGAATAACTGATTGACAGTTGTAGAGCCAAAATAGAGTTAAATGGAAGTAAACATAGAATCCGGACTTTAGTCCAATGTTTTTTTCCTGTTGTTTACTTCAGGTGGCCAGAAGTTAAATATTTATAAAGTTGTGGGCTAAAAACGATGAAATTATATTTTTAAAAAAACTTCACTGGTACATCACTTCGACGCAACAAATATCAAGCTTTATTCATTTGACACCTTATCCGATATTTTCCTGCATTGCTCCAAACATTGTCGAATTATAGAGAATTATAAAGATACGCCCCCTCAGCTCTGGTTACCCAAGGCTACGTTTCTGAGCCAATGGTCTGAGCCTGAGGAGGTCCCAAATGCACATCGAACTGCAACACGCGTGATAGTGCGTGGCAAAATCTTGCGCGTTCCTGTCAGTGTCACTTGTCAAACTTGCGTGCCGAAACGATGAGAGGGAAGATATTGTGGGTGCTGAGCATCTGCTTGGCTTTGACATTTGCTGCACCTCGACCGAACAAATTCAATAGTGTAAGTAACTGAACTCCAACTTGTTATGTCGTACATTCACTATTAACGTTTAAACGTGTAGATTAATTGATTGTAGTTGTGGTCAACGACGTTTTTGCAATTATTTTATAATAGCTACGTAACGTATTTATTATTTATATGGGATACTGCTCGTTTTAATACATACGTACATTATGTCCGTACGGTACACGTTTATTTATCTAGCAGATAGTATAACTGCAGCATAATAGAGCGTTAGATAATGAACACGATAGACTAGCGGGACGTTTTCACCTTTGTACTTACGTTGAGTTTGCGATTGGCTTGTAGGACGTGCACATATTAACTTTGATTTATTTATTTAGGTAAACCGCTCGTCCTGCTAGGGATCACGTCATTCTCGATACGAATTCGGGTTTTCCGTAAAACAATATTCACAGAAAAGTTTACTTTCGTAAACAGTGCCCTTGTTCACAACAGAGCACACTACAGCGTAGCTAATTAGACAGGCGTCTATAAACCGGGAAAGCTGAAATCTGGTTTCGCAGAGTTCAGCGCACATCTCGTCAGCCCCACAAATTAACCGCTGACCTGAACATAAAGCAACGTCCCTTTCTATTCTTATACCTAGGCTGATCGTCCCCCTTCAATGTGCATATGGTGCATGTCTCTGCTATTGGTGGAGGACAGCGGAGAACCGGTGGTACGTTAATAGCGTTAAATGTCAATATATTTGAAAATTCATATTATACCAACAAATTTGGTAAACTGACTCTTAGCAGGGAGATTGCGGCGGGAGGGGGGGGGGGGGGTGGTGCAGGGATGAGGGGCTCTCATTGGTCTTCACCCTCAGGTCAATCCCAACCAGACTACTGAAATTCCGACCCGCGTGTCTCGGGACGTGTTTTCTAAAAAACCGCCTCGTCCCTGTCCCGGATGCGCTGCAGGGACAGAGTACCAGCCTCTCAGGAAAGAGCTTCCACTGAAGTGAGTTTTTCTGGTAAACGTAAGAGGTCAGATCACACTGACCAATCTCACCGATTAGACCGATCGTTAAATCATTTTCCATTGGCACAACTTGATCAAATTAAATGGGTATTAATCCAACTAGTAATTGAAGACATCTAAAACACAATCACCGCAAGACGTAATCAAACTCAACCGGATGTCAGAAAGACTTGCCATTTATGTGTTTGTAAAAGCTTTGCCCAAACCACAGAAATGTCTCCCTTTCTCAGTTTTTAAATACCACCAAGGGGCACATAACCAGAACCAGAACCAGAACCAGAACCAGAGAGAAGAGGCAACCTGAGGCAAAGACCACCAAAGGGGTCGCATCTCCGGCCGGGAGACTACAGTAAAACACGTTGACTGGGGCGTACGCTAATAAAGAGCCCTTTGACCGCCAGGTGTTGGGTTTCGTTTAACACCAGGTGTCCAAGCCGTGACAAGAAAGAATTAAAACAAGTCGCCACATTATACCAAGAGGTTCAGAAAAGCAGTTACATGTGTCACTTACAAGTCCCCTTAAATGTTTGCATTACTCCAACTTACCAAAACACTATGTGTGTTACAAACTAAAAGAGGAGGCCCTCTCTCGCCAACTGTGTATTTCACTGGCATGTAACCATGTACAAACACATCAGCATTTCTGTTCTGTATCCACTGCAGTGGACCTTCCTTTCTAAGGACTTCTATTCTAAATAATAATCTAAATTACCCTTCACCAGTGCCTGCTTTAAAAGATCAACATAAATTAACAAAAGTACATTAGGAAGAAATGTACGGTTTAAAAAAAAAAAAAAAGCTAATGGGGAACCAGACTGAATTACCATGGCGACCAAATTTCATGATAGAACTTGTCCTATTCCATTAACGCTAACCAAGACTCAAATCAACCAGCGCAGAAACCCATACTTGAAGGCATTTGAACTCAGTAGCTGTATGAGAGAATAAAAATGTATACCGTACAAATAAAAATGTTATAAATCGCATTTAATAACTTGGAAATTTACTTTTTTCAGAAAGACGAAGCGATATTACGCCGCTGCATCTTTGACAAGTCGAAAATCAGTTAAAGATAATGTTCAGAACATACCAGTGTTACGCCTTAGCGGCACATTGATAAGGTGCTTAATTACCGTGATTGAGACATGAATATATAACATCAAATAACCAATAGGAGAGATGCATTTCTTAAGTACAATTGGACAGACCAACCAAAATCAAACAAAGAACACTCAGCGTTTCTGACCTCAGGTTGAAGGCATCCATGATCAAAATACACCATCAGCCATTTAGAAAGATTTCAACATTTATATTTTGAATCTCGAGCACGTCAGTTATAATTAAACGTACGTCAGAAACAAACAAAGACAAGCGAACTGTGTGCGCATCCCGTGAACACAAAACAATCACCATCTGGAATAGCTATCATTTTACAAACATCGTCGTGAGTAAGCAATCCAAAATCTCTTAGCTGGCTCTTAGGCTGCCCGACCAAAACACGAGGACCACAGTGATTCTTGGAAAGTTTTGCTTCGGTTGTCAGCAGACAGGACTCCTGTCCTACATACAGAACATTCTGATACCATCTAATCCGAACAGGACAGGAAGTTAACCTGGACTAAAATACCTTGTTTTGAACTAACATTTTAATTGACTCGAGTCCCTTGTTACCCTCAAACCCTGCTTCAATTTCCATCGTGTCCGCTAATGAAATGAGCTAAACCAAAATTAAGTTTTTAACTCCTTACAAGGCCAGAGTAATACGCAATACCTTTGTGGGGTTTATCCATGAGATCAACATTGCGGGACTCTTTAAAGACCAGACGTAAGACGTTTATCGTTAAAGAACAGTTTCCTTTTAAATCCACACTCCATACACCACCAGGGAGCGGACTCTGGGTTACAAGCACACTAAAAATGAGATGCACAAACAATTTAAGAAGTCAGGTGAAAAACTACATAATTTAGGTTAAGAAATACTCTGCCAATACGCAACTCAAACCACAACTAATACAGGCAAGGAAATACCGTTTTTAATCAAAGTGGCACTTTTATATAAAATGTAAAACAAAGACAATTCTCTGAAGCGCCACCCAGCCATTTTTTTTTTTTAAAGTAAGGCCACTATTTTGTATGAAGAATGTTATCACCACCTTGACCTACGCAGACTGCCCTTCTTGGAGTTAAATTAAGTGATCACATTCAAAACGGGGGAACCCTTTGACCTGGTAGATTGCCATAAAGACTTGCTGCAAAGTAGAGTAAGCTCCTCCCTGACCCACGCTGGACTGGATAGCTCAACCCCAAGTGCGGTCCAGCCGGCGCTTCTCACCGAAAACCAAAACAAAAATACAATGACTTGTAACTGCAGTTCCTGAGCACACCAGGGCAAAATCATTTCCGACACGCCGCTGTGGCTCTGAAAAAGCGGGCAGAGCACCTCCGCAGACAGCAGCATGAACAAAAGATAAAGATCGCTTGTTCTTTGCGCAGAATAAACGGAAGTTCCCGTTCATCTTCGTTCCTGTTGCCCCTTCGAAAGCAGTCAAGTTGAGCCAGGGCCCATGCCGTGTGTGTGTGTGTGTGTGTGTGTGTGTGTGTTGGTGTAACAGAAATGTGCAGTCTGAGGCTGATGGGTCCAAAATCATGAGGTTTCCAAAACCCATAACTGTAGTCGAGCGCCCCCCAGGGGCAGAGTAGGTCCACAGCGGCCAGGAGCGGAGCGAAGCGAAGCGAAGAGCAGCCATTAGTCCCCCAGGACGGCATACTGGTTGTCCAGCTGCAGCTCCTGAGCAGCGCCGCCGCCGCCCCCCCCGTCCTCCCTAGCCCGGTTCCTGTGTTTCACCACCTCAAAGGTCTTCTCGATCGCTCGGTCCCTGCAGCCCCAGGACAAAGAAAGCCAGATGAGAGGAGAGGGGACACACTTGGGTTCCGTCAAACTGACTGGACTGTTGGATGACATACTTGCGCGTCTCAACGTGCTTGGCAGTGGCCAGCAGGGAGGGGAACTGAGTGTCGCTGAATATCTCCGGCGGGGCCTTGGAGGGGCCCTTCTTCGCGGAGGTCAGCCGGGCCCCCGGGGGGCGGTATACTCCAGATGTCTTTGGTTCAGGCTGCTCCGCCTCATCTGTGAGCAGAAGAGAATAATGATCTGGGGACTCCATTAGGTTTGACTGCTAAATTGACTCAATGCGATTAGAATATTAAATACACACACACACACACACACACACAGACCGAGGGAACACCGTACGAGAAGCGACTATTTACTCACTGGCTGGTGCGGGAGTGACAGAAGGTGCTCCAGACTTGTTCCACGGGCCTGAGACTTTGTCTCCACTGACCAGAACAACCTCCCCGTCCTCACCAATCTCCTCCTTCTCATAGTCCTCCTCCTCCTTCTCGTCACTAGCAAACACGAGACAACGTCAACCCTTACGCCGCACAGAGGATGGAGGAGAAAGCACACGCAGTGTCCTTCTGTATGCACCAGCAAAACAGGCCATTCCAAATTCTGATGAGCAATTTTCCTCACGCAACAGCCGCCATAAAGATCAGGTAGTGGGAGAAAAGAAACGGCCAACTTCACACACGTCCATACCTGACTTGTAAGGCCTGCAGCCTGAGTCCACTGTAATCGATTTCCTTCTGCACAAAATCCTTCCACTCCATATCATCCTGCAGAGAAGAGAGGCGCTGGTGTGAACAGGAAAGTTCAACATCAAACACGACGAAATCGCAAAAACCACCCCTTCAGTTCCCTTTAGAAGACCAGCGTGTGCTGAAGATTTTTGAACCCGAGCAAATATCCAACAACAGGTAATTAAATACAGGTTGTGAAGTTAAAATTATCAATGACTAGCCATGTGAAAAAAGACAGCAAGGACAAGTGACTGTTTGGTGTATTCATTAAACAGGTTAACATAGCAAGCCTATTCAGACGTCCTCATAACGTGACTCACAGCGGTAATCACCAGGGGAGGGCCAATCGATACTGATATCGCCCCAATATCTGTCAGGGGTGTCGAGACATTGACCAAACATGGTGGCTCCATCAGATAACCTCTGATCAGATTATGTACATTACACACACACACACACACACTAGATACAAATGTAGATGCTTATCAGAAAAGTATCCAAAGCGATGTACAAAGTTGACAATTTCTACATTAATCCACTGACAAAGCTCAATTACCTTGCTAAAAAATACAACAGCAGGGGCGGGACTTGAACCGGCTTGAACCTTTCGGTTACAAGCTCGTCACCTTAACCACTACACACACTGTCTGCTAACTAGTTATACTAATTTAACTTAACTCGACTAAAGGAAGCAGCTCTTTTCCGTTAAGAAAACGCAGCTTTGAAACTTCTTTGTCGCTAGTCTTTGCGTTGGGTCAAATATGAGACGACGTATCATCCGAGAACGGCCTTGCAGCAGAAATTAAAACGCAGCATCACGCATTCCCAATTTGGGAGAATAATTCCACTGACACACTGACATGAAATTGTCGACCGATAGATGGTCATGGTGATTCAATCAGTTTAATCACGAAAGATTCACACCTGTGTCGTTCTGACCAAGGCGCGTATCGATAAAATCCACACTAAACCGCTTTTCTTAAGCGAATGTCTGCGTTTACGAATATATTTTTTGCGTACAGAAAAATAACTACCTACTGGAACCGATAGTTGTTTAACTACTTACTACTTACCTTCACGTACTTCAATCTAGATGCTACTCGGCTAACCAGCTTGTGACTCAAATTGGCATACCTTCTCCACCTGGGGGTCTTGGTTTTCATTTTTCATAGACTTCTCCTTTTCTTTCTTGTTCTTTTTCAAAACGACAGGTCCAGATACCGGTTCCTTTCCTTTCCCCAATTCTTTCTTCTTCTTTTTATCCCGCTTTGCAAAGAAATCATCCAGGCTCCTCTCCGCACCACCCGTTACGACATCCGCCATTTTTTATTTTTAAATGAACAGAAACCAGTAATCTAAATATAAATTGTTGTGCTTAAAGTCGGTAACTCAACAACTTATTTACGGATAAATTAAACAGTCTGATCTAAACAAGAACGCTTTGACGCGCGTTCAAATGAAAGGTTATTCGTCAGACACAGTCGCAAAGGAAGCGTGCGCCCAAGTCGTAGACTGGCGTGCTCAATAAATCTCCCGGATGTTCAACCTAACATTTGTGTTATCCAGAGTTCGACTCCAATCGTCGACAGGTTCTACAGCCAATCTCTAAAAGACCAGGTCCTTTTGTGAGCCAATAATAATGCACTTGCAGTGCAAGCTGAGGTTAAATCTGGACGAACCGTTAGCAAAATTAGCATGAGGCCACCAGGCAGTGAATCGGAGTCGGTTATCCGGAGAGATTTCCCGCAGCGAAAAGTGCAAATAGAGGTAGATGGTGGTAGTTGACCATTTGCGAATTTGAAACGGTTGCAGTTATTGTGTTGAGGAAGTAACTAATTCTGGCTTCATAACTTACTCGGCGAAATGTGACGCTCTGCAAGATTTCTAGCACCCACACTCTTATCACTGAGTTTTTGTCTGACATGTAGCGGTCAAGGAAATCACAGCTGGATGGCGCAGCACTAGTTGAATATGACACATACGCTAAAAAGATTTTTCTTTTTTTATTGCTCAGCAGTAAAAAGTACAGTGTTTATACTACAATACAAAAAAGTCTTACTGTTTAACACACACATTCAACCCCCCTACCCAGCACAAGTTTGCTTTACGTTCTCTCTCTTCATCTCTTACACGTTGTCTTAGGGACAGAGGCACGCGGTTGACAGCTGTACGTCAAACAGAGGACAAGGAGCAAGCAATCAAAATAATGATTAAAAAATAATAATTAGAAAAAATATCACAAAGTAAAAAAGGGGATATTAGAAAGAATAACTGACTTTATTTAGAAACTAATGATTTTTGTCTGTTTATTTACTACATCATCTTTAGGATGCCAAGTTCTTTATTTTTTTAAGTGCTGGCTTCACAAAACAACAGCGTAAGCCAGAGTACATGACGCACAAGGTCCCACCTTTGTTCCCAGCCACTGAAAAATAGTGCCGTTTGCATTGGCAATCTCCTTACCAGTCAAGCCTCTTAGAGCCCCAAAGTCATCGTTAAACTGATCAATTGTATTGATCAATGCCTTTCTCTCCATTTCACTAACTGTAAAAAATACTGTAAAAATACAGTGAAGTTTTTTTTTCTTCTTTTCGCACTAGTTGAGATATGATTCCAGGGTGATTTAGTCTCGGTAACTTACAGGCACACACACGCGCCGAGATACGAACCTGAAACAGGAGACACGCCGAGGAGAATAGCGCAGTAAGATAAGAGCCGGGACAGGTAAAGGCTACGGGATATAAAAGGGCTTTGACGTTGTGCGTGATATTCGCCAGACAGGTAACAAGGGCAGGGAAGGCTTTGGGTCTCCACCCTGAATAAATGCCAAGAACGCTCTCACTCAGAATTCAGAACTGTCAACCAGTCTTGCCACTACCCATCATTTTTCACACCGCCGGCTACACAGCTCGCCCAAAGGGTTCAGCGAGGACCGGGCAAGTGCTTCCAGTTGGAAAAGGCTGGTGCCCAGGTAGTGGACAAGAGAGGCTGGATAGCGACAAAATGTGGTGCACTCCGTCATTTGGGCCCTGCGCACAAGCTGGAATTCGAACCTGCGAAATCCAGCTCATAGGGCTCAGTCTGCACTCAGCGGACTCCATTCCCAACTGAGCCATTCTGCGACTCCTATCTCTCTCTCTGATCCAGTGTCTCGGATGATATCACCACAGCACTAGCTGAACATCTCAAGCGTGTCACTGCTAAACTTCTCCTTCAGTATTTAAGCACATAACACGAGTTCAACAGGCATTTCATTTTAGAAAAGGTATCTTTTGGGCAAGACAATTTTAGATTGTGTTCTCTACAGCAGAATTCAAGAGGCTTTTCATACTCAGCCGGCAACAAATCATTTTAACAACTCCGAAATAAAATATATTTTTAAAAGACATAAAAACTAGTATCACAATTACCGAGCAGCAGAAAATGTACATCAGAAAAATAGGCCACATCCTCATTAGTAAAAATCGTTAACTTTTATCATTGGTTTTTATTCATTAATGCGTCGTCATGATGCAAAGTCTCTAAAGTTTAGCACGTATTCAAAAATGCTTAAAACCCCCAGGAAGAGGGAAACCAGTAGAAAGGCCTTGTGAGTTTTTCTTCGCCACAATGTGGCGTAGGACATTCCCCTAGATCTCAGAAGCTTTTTCTCGATTGGTGAAAAGTGTCTCCTGGCAGAAGGGGTTCACCAGCACCACGCCACTCTCGTTGTAGTCTCCGTTGGGAGGGAGACAGGCCTCTTGCTCCTGGAAACGAAAAGTCAAATGTTTGCCCGCCAATAGTGCGTAATGTTCCCTCAACGTTGACCCGATTCGGATTTGATATAACATCATTCTTGGTTATTACCAAAGAATGTGCAAAGAAGTGTTTTTCCATTGGTTTGTGAAAGTTTTTTTATTTCCCTTCTCTCTTAATTGTCAGGTTGGGATTTGTAGCCATTAGTAGTCATTCAAGGTTCACCGCACATGTACAACAACGCATCCCACACAACTAACTATTCACTCACAATTTTGCTCCTCTGCCTTATCAAGACATCCCGTTAGCTGTCCTTGAGGAATTATGGAGACGTCCCACAAACAGACCACGCGTTTCTTATTTCGAAGAAGGAGGTCCTAAACACTAGTGAAGCTTCAGCGAAAGGAACTGTGAGACGTGGCTAAAAAACGCAACGTTCTCTCAACGTTCGGCGCAACGTTGCGAGTAAGTTACGTGTGATGCAGAAGAGGGAGATGCAAGCGGGAGCGGCTACGCTACTAAGGAAGGGGGGAGAGAGATGGAAGAACACCTTTGACACCAGGCACACCCCTGGACCTCACGCTCCTGTATCGCCGGCAGAGGTGAGCACAAAAGCAGAGATGGAATGCAGGTGTCAGAAAACAAAAGGAATGCTGAAAGGGTGAAGTCTCCTTGAATTAAAACCCGATTAAAATTCACACGACCTAGGAAGCCTCGTGAAAACACGGTTAGAAGGAATGAGCTTTTTTTCCCCCCCATTTTCAAAAACAAGATAAGATTTTTCCTCTAGGTCGCGCCAATCAATTTACAATGCA
>JAOYSI010059125.1:12932-24203 GCA_025775065.1 Hiodon alosoides
TGAGCTTTTTTTCCCCCCCATTTTCAAAAACAAGATAAGATTTTTCCTCTAGGTCGCGCCAATCAATTTACAATGCAGTACTGCTTTCCCGACAGCAGATGACGCTGTAGGTTACCCCAAGGAATCAGAAAAGATGATTTGCTGAACGCACATTTCTCCAACCCCTCCTCACTCTGAGAGTCACTAAAATGATCTTGTTACGTAGGTCCCACCTGGCACGGGGGGCCTGTTCCCCACCAGAGCGCCTCCGTCCTACCTCGGCTATGTCCAGCGACTTGATGTCGCGGGGGAGCTCCACGGCGTGCCGGTTGAAATAGTCCATGGTGATGGTGTTGTTCCAGTAGCTCAGAGGGTTCTCCTGGGTGGAGGCCTTCTTCCTCCTCCTCATGCAGCAGACAGTCAGAAGCACAGCTGCATGGGTGGGAAAGAAGGGGGGTGAAGAGAACTTTTTCCTGTAACAGCTGGTAGAGCTGTTACCACGGCATTATATAATGTGCTTCAGAACAAGATACGATAGGATGCTACATGTCTGACTAAAGTACGCTACGTGCTACATGTCTTGCCAAAGTACGCTACGTGCTACATGTCTGGCCAAAGTACGCTACGTGCTACATGTCTGGCCAAAGTACGCTACGTGCTACATGTCTGACCAAAGTACGCTACGTGCTACATGTCTGACCAAAGTAACTTTAACTGTTAAATGTTTTCTGTTGTTTTGGGTTCAGGCAGGAAGGGAGTTTGGCTAAATTCTTCCTTTTCTCTTTATCGTGGATGCCTGATTGGTCTACTCAGAAGGAGCCTCACGCTAGGCATTACTACAGCTTTGTCTTTCCGGTAGTCTGGTGAATAAATAAACGAGCCAATGAAACACAGGGGGGGATTTGGGATCAGAAAGTAAAGGCACGTAAATCTGAAAGCATCTCTCTGCAACGCAGCCAGCCCAGCTCTCCCTAGGCAGACAAAGCTGAGTGGTACCCAGAATCTGCACTCACAGCAGGAGGAGACCGGCACACTGATGGCCAAGACGATCCACACGATGTCCACTTTCCCAATGCAGGCGGTGTTCTGGGCGTGAGAGTCCGGGGCGGGTCGGGACGGAACGCGGGTCACAGAGGGAACCAGTCTGTTGAGAAAGTTTCCGGTGGATGGGGCATCGATGGTGGAGGAGCTGTTCTGCAGTGGGGGTTCCCTCGGGTTGGGTGCGGCGCCGTTGTCGGGACTAAGGTCCCCAGAGCCTGAAGCATCCGGTGAGCTCAGGGTTCCCGCGGCGTCCGTCTGTGAGCTCAGGGTCCCCGCGGCGTCCGTCTGTGAGCTCAGGGTCCCCGCGGCGTCCGTCTGTGAGCTCAGGGTCCCTGTGGCATTGGTGGGAGAAGAGCCGTCAGCGGAGGAGGGGGGGGTGTCCGTGAGGCTCTGCAGGGCAGAAGTGGGACCTCCTTCCCCCGCCCTGGTGGCCACCTCCGGGGTGGGGGACGGTACCTCGGGCAGGGTGACTGTGTCGGACGGGAGCAGCATGGGGGTCGTCCAGAAAGGGTCCCTGTGTGATGGACCCGATCCTGTGGAAGAGGAAGGGGGAAACAGGGAGAAGGGCTGTAGCCCTGTAGTCAATTGTGGGAGACCCGCCTCGGTGGGCTCCTCTAAGCCCAGTACCCTGGCGGATACAGTCTGCGCCGGATCTGTGCGGCCCGTCTGCACGGGGACAGTGAGGCCCGTCTCCACGGGGAGAGTGAGGCCCGTCTCCACGGGGACAGCGGAGAATGTCTGAGCAGGGTCTGTGGGGCCCGTCTGCGCAGAGTCTGTGGGGCCCGTCTGCACAGGGACAGTGTGGTCCGTCTGAGCAGGGACAGTGTGGTCCGTCTGAGCAGGGACAGTGTGGTCCGTCTGAGCAGAGTCTGTGGGGCCCGTCTGCACAGGGACAGTGTGGTCCGTCTGGGCAGGGTCCGTGGGACCTGTCTGCACAGGCACCAGGGTGTCCACTCTGCTGCCGTTTACGCTGGGCTGGGTTGGCAGCCCGGTGGCCTGGTTCGGTCCTGGTGGGATGGCAAACCCAACGCTTGGGAGATCAGAGCTGAGAGTGCTGGCAGGATGGCTCGAAGCGACCCAGGTCACCGCCAGAGGCCCGGCGGTGTGAAGTGTCCCCAGGGTGCTGAGGGAGTCCACGAGCAGGGGATCCCCCCGGCCAAGCCAGTCCCCGCTGCTGGAGCCCTCCTGCCAGGCTGCGGGGTGTGAGAGCGCTACCAGGGGCGAGCTCGTCCTGGCGAGGGGCGCCGATTCCGGAGACGTCTGGCTCGAGCGTGGCTCCTGTGCTGAAGACTCCAGCGTTACGGGCCCCGCCAGGATCACTAGAACACCTGTGGACAGGGAGAAGTAGGGAGTTTGGCTCAAGGCAATCTAAACACAACAGAAAGGCTTCACAATCATCTCCAAAACAAGCATCCAATCGAGGCACCGGGAACAACTTCACGACTGATCACTTCATCACAGAGGAGAGATTGCATTGAACAAAGAAAAACCCCCGGCCATGACAATGAGCAGTTACTCCATGAAACCGGACTTCACTTACCTCTCCATTCTCCTCTTTCAGCCTAAAGAAACAACTTTAATCATTGGAGTGAATAGTTAACACATGTGTATTCGCTCACAAAGACCATTATGGCCTCATTCGTTGTGTAGCGAATCCAATCACTGCCCAATCGATTGCTTAATTAACCCCTATCTGTGGTAAGTGGCCCAAACAAATTAGTGCTCCCGGGTTTGTATGTATACGAGTGTACTACAGCAATTAAACACAAGATGGGGCTATACATCTTTCCTTAACTTTGAAAAGTGAACTTTTAAAGTTAAGTCAGGAGACATTTATACAAAGCATACAGCTGACTGTATTGTACTGACTCGGTGTAATAGCGTTTTCCTTAACCGAACACCAAGTTCTATGATCATAGGGACAAATAACTAAAATTCACTGGGTATTTAGTACCGTATGGGATAACTCACATATGATAGATGCATAGTCAGATTATTTTACCAATATCTATATATCCATAAAACAGTCATCTTCGTATCTATGGACAAATCTCTATTTTTGTTTTATGCTCAGTGCACAGCAAGGATTATTGGGTTCGCCAAACTCAATGCCCCAACTCCCCCAAGAAAAACGATTTAAAAGATAAGAAATTAACCGCAGCTAGCTAAGGAGGATCCCGAGCCGCATCCGGCGTTGCTCAGTCGCTCTGCAGTCCCTCACTTGTTCCCGAGATACTAGCTAACGTTTAACGTAACAGACGTCAAAAACTTTAACGTTAGCTAATCTTAATCGTGCAACGAAAATAAAGCTTGGTAATCGTTTTAATAAAATAATACGAAAACCGTAACGTTAACACTTTTCTCTGCGTCTGTTACGTCTATTGATGTTTATTTTTTTTCCAGATCGGTTGTTTTGGATCTGCCGTTAACACATTTGCACGCTGTCTCGGTGCTACAGCCTTTCATTTCTCAATGGTGCTGGTTCTGTTGCTGCGGCAACGCAGCCATGCATTCCCTATGGGAGGGAGAGGCAGGGGAGTCCAGGTGGTGAGTGACTGAGGTCAGCCCTGAATGTTCCAGACTGAGGCTGAGAGCATCAGCACGCCCGATATCAGTCGATCCAGGGCGCAGGGAGGCTGAGGGGAACACGCTGTTTAAGCGCCAAAGTATCTCAAACTGCTTTCATTCAACACAGGCAGTGCTGATAACACGCTTGGCTGAGTTTCAGGGCCCTGAATAAACACAGATAAGAGGTGACAGCACAGGTATGACATAGTTTAGGCTATTGTCGTTAGAAAATTAACTTTTCAGATGGACTCTCGAACGGTCCAGTAGAAGGATCGCAATCCCGATCGCAAGGCTGGGCACGCGTTAGTGATCAGTTTAATGAATTAAGTTGCTCAGCAGACGATTTCAACGTCATGCTCACCCATTTATACAGTAGGGCATTATTGAAAAGGCCTACAGGAATTCACACATCAGGATATTCCACATGCAGTCCAAACGGCGTAGTTCTTGAACCCACTAAAGTTGCAAACCCACTAGTCCTGTCCTGTCAACCCAGTGTGTGTGTGCGTGCTCATCATTCATTGGACGAGCCTGGACCGCTGAGGAAAGAGACACCCTGTATACGATCCCGGTTACGGATGCCACAGATCACACGCTCTTTGTTCATCATTGGACGAGACTGGACCAATGAGGAAAGAGACACCCTGTATACGATCCCGGTTACGGATGCTACAGATCACACGCACTTTGTTCATCATTGGACGAGCCTGGACCAATGAGGAAAGAGACACCCTGTATACGATCCTGGTTACGGTTGCTACAGATCACGAGCTCTTTTCGTGAATGTGTCTGCTTACTTTCTGCGAACCGCGTGCGCGTGAAATCTCAGCAGCGCTGATTGGCCAAACCGATCACGTACGGAGCACATGAACCTCGTCCAACGCCATCAGTCCGCGAATAACTCAAACGAGAGCCGGTGATTTATAACCCCGTCGCCACTCACTCCTATAGACTGAGACGGTTTCCACATGGGGTGAAGGGGCGGGGGTCTGATGGGTTTTTAATAGCTTTTTTTCTTCCTAAGCACTTGATTTTGGGGAACAGCTGACTGATATTGATTTTCCAGACAAACTATTGATGTAGGAAGCTTGTCGCAGCCCCTGCAAATATTCCTGGAAAAAAAATACAAATAAATATTACATTAAAAGGCTGGCTGAAATATAGTCAATAATCATAACAATGATTATGATACTAATAACAGTGTTCTTTTTAATTGAACTCCTAGCTTAACCCCTGACAGAGAAACTGGTTTGCCTTAAAGATTTGTTTTTATTGCTAACCTTTAACTGCCTACACAAACAAGGACAGTATGGAGATTCAGTACAGCTCGTTCAAACCACGCCATCAAAATATATATCAGACCTTTTTAAGAGAATTTCACACACTTAAATAAGAATTCCATTTAGTGGGGGGGAAAAACCCAATATGGTAAGTGTATTTTAAAATCTCATAACCTTCCCACGGCCAAAATCAAAATGCGAAGTGTTGTTATCCGTTTGCTTTCTGGCATCTGTAATGATGCTTTTCACAAGAAAGCTAGTCTGTTAGGCAAGTGTAGTATACAATCTTTTAAATATACGGTTGTTGAACTGTGTGCTATTTCACATTAAGTACAAAATGCATTCCGCCTTAAAAGATGGCATGTTTGGTCGTTAGGATATCTGAAGATGGAACAGAAAACCTGTGTTCAGGTCTCTTTGTTGGTTTCCATTTAACAGCAGGAAAAGCATGAACTGTAGTTTACCATCTCATAACCATCCCACTGCCAAATCAGTTTGTATTTGTAGCCTGACACCAAAGTAACACATAATCTCCTCACATCAGGGAAACCTTGCAGCGATGCAGTTACAGAGAGCGCCGTTTTGTTAGGCAGGATTGCATCGCGGTCAACAACGTCCACAGGAGGTGAACGTCTGGGAGAGGACGGAGACGACACCATTCTGGCCTAGGTATCATCTGCGCTAAATCACATTCTCCATCAGTGTTCACCCTCATGCTCGGCACAACACGATCCTCAGAGGTTAATGAATTAAAGATCACGAGGAGAGGCAACAACATCAGAGGCACAGCCGGGACACCCGAGCGGGGTATTTCCCAACATTTATTCAACCTGTTGTGGTTCTGTCACTCCATCCATCCGGTCCGTTCCTCCTCCGGCTAAAACGCAACCAAGGGCAGATTCGCCTTTTCGTCAGCAACAAACACACTCATCAATATTCATCAGCAAACTCCTGTATTATTAAATATCTCATCTAAAATGTTAAAGTGCGAAATAACTTTCAAGTGTTCTTTTCAAGTGCAATCAAAAACCACTGTGCATACTTCTGGGAGGGTTCGCTGGTTTGCAGTGAAGTGAGAAAAGTTGTACTTTCAGGTTTGTCTTCCACATACAGAAACTGCCCCTAATGCTAATTTGAACCCCCAGCTTCAAATACATCGGGGAACGATCTGAAACTGGACTGATAGAAAAACACACTGAACGGTCAGCGTGTCCTCACACATAGCGATTAAATAAACGGTCGTGCTCGGCCACGTAGCAAACCAGCGGGTGCTGAATGTTCAGCAGATGAAGATGTAGCTGAACGCAGGACTCAGATGTTAGGCGTTCAGGCGCGTGGAAAAACAAGGAGTAAGCACAATTAGGTATAATCCCACTGAGAATCATCCAATTAAGTGACCAATTAGCCACGAACAATTTCAGTGTGTACTTATTTAACGTCGTTGTCCTCATCAAAATCATTCGATAAGTAGGACTTTAACTATAAAAACGACAGAACAAACAGAACATGAGTCTGGTCTCCCGGAACAAGAAGCAACTCCGCCCCGCCGGTCCTCGCCGCGTTATCCGCTTATGCCGACAGACGGCCACAGCTGTCACGCGGCGTAACCAACAGTTCCTCCGTCCCTTTTATTGACTTTACTTCATGTCCAAAGACGACCGAGCAGGGAGAGAGAGAAAGGGCAGTATAGTTGGTCGGTACACAAACGAGTTTAGATAACATTTTAAAGACAATGGATACACTGCATCCTTGACTAATGCGTCTGTCGCAAGGTGCAGAACTTTTAAAGCGACTCAGCTGACCGCCTGCCTGACGGGTAAAAGCTACACTTTGTTTGGTATTAAACCAGTGCGACTGGGTGTATTTTCCGCACATATTCTGTGACATACATTGCAGGGTCTCTTGGTGGAGATTTTTTTAATCCAAAAGGAACTGTCCCGGGGAGAACATTATAGAAAATCCCAAAAAAGAGGTAGAGACCACTGACAGGGGGCAGGTACCACAATTTGAACCTTTTCTCCCCTGACGGGCCTCCTGGCTTAGGGTTAATTCAGATTCATGGCCCAGCCAGCTGCAGGCCACGAGCCTGCCTCTGATGGACCTTCATTCCATATTCCTTAAGCCTCACCCCCTCCAGCGAACCACAAATCAATCGTGGCGAGATGGGTGGCACTAACGCTCCATAAATAACGGGCAAATGCTCCAGGCGAGAGGGGAATTCATCTCCATCCCTCGTCCGTTATGTTGTGTATTACAGGGGCTGATGCTCGAAGGAGCGGGGCTCCGGGAAGCTGAAAACAGACTCTCCCGACTGCTAAGTGAATATAATGGATATTATCAGATATAATGCAGTGCGGGGTGCCTCCAGTTGTAAGGATATTCCGCTCATTAAAAACAAAACGCAGTACGAATAACATTTTAATTAACTGCATTCTGGGCAATATTTTTTTTGGTATCTTCAGCTATTTATTTCAGAAGCGTCTGGTACGCCAGATCGGGGCGATTTCCTAATTTACTTGAACATACTATTTGATTTTAGTAACCCGATCCAATTGCATACGCGCAGCGATTCTATCCAGCTAATTACAGGTCAAAAAAAATCCCATTCATTGGCATATGCACACTACCCAGCCATTAGCAGGCCGTTTGCAGGTACTGAAACAGAACAATTGAAGGCAGCAGAACGTCCGCCGTTGCTCTGCCCTCCACCAGTGCCACTCAACCTAATTTATGCTGATCGGAACCACGTGCAACCCTGTGGACACCAATTTAACAAGACATTATACACGTCTAACAAGAAAGTCCATCTGCCCCATCCGTCTGAATTTTAATGGGCCCGGACCTCCCAGCCTTTTATCACGATTAGCATGGAAAGGGGTGGCTGCATTTCGATGTGCCGACACAACCGTGAATCACTAATACATGTTAGTGAGCACAGCACAATCATTCAGATTTTATGGAAATAGTACCTGACCGAGTACTTCGCATTCTCTTTCACCAGACATTCAAAGTCTAGTAACAGCAGAAAACCTCTCTTATTGAAAAAAATATCATCTTTGATGATCATTACTTCACTAAATAACTAATCATTAGTTAAATTGCAATGTTATGCGCCAGTGGGCCTCCATATAGACTGTAGTTTTTGTATTATATGTGGTATATATATTAGATTATTTATATTATATCTGGTATATCTGACTGCCACTTTCAGCTTTAGCCAAGCTCAGTGGGGTTAGATGGCTAAGGGCAATATTTTGCTTTTTCTTGGATGGATTTATTTTTCAGCAAAAAGGAAACCCCTACAGATATAAATTAATGTATCAATCTAACAATAATTGGAAAGTTTTCATTTCAATTTCAGACATATTCTGTTACATTAGAAATTTCAGTAAATGTTAAGCTTTTGTTTAATTTTAAACTAAAAGGCTTCCATTTCCTGTTATTTTTATATTCGATGTATCAAAACATATTAATACAAAAGCAATTCTCAATTCTCAATAACCTCTTTCACCTCGGATCACTTTGATGTGTCCTTAACGTTGGCAACATTAGCAACTTTCTCCTGGACTACTCTGGCAGGTTGCTCCATTTTTAATGCACATCGCCACTGAGGACAGCAATTACTACCGGGTTTCAGACCTTCTGAAATAATCACACAGTCATACCTCAAGCATTGAGTTTCATTATCCCCTTTAACACCCACACTTACATATGCATGAAGGCTGGTGTGTGCGGAGAGAAAAAGGAAAACTGAAATTTTTAAATATAAACGTCTCCTGAAATTTCGCCCCTGTCACTGCAGTATGAACGGGGCGGATAAAGACAGCTGGCTCATGGCAGTCTATGAGTGTAGCCTCGTCTGACGAGTTCACCCCCAGAGGCACGGGGCAAGCAGCAGCTCGTGTTTTCCTTTGCAGCCTCAGTGCCTAAAACACGTCAACCCAAGGACCACAGCGAGTCATTGAAATGGACACAGGACAGTGCCGGGTGTGTGCCTGGATTTCGGGGTAGTTAGACATCTCCCAAGGGGGTCTAGGGACAGACAGCGCACTTCCCGTGGGAGGGACAGGGCGAGACAGTGCTCTGGAACATTCTGGAGAAATGGCTCCCCAAACTCAGGTACTGTATCAGATGGTTGAAGAGAACGAATGTGATTTCTAAGGGCACAGGTTTGCAGACATAAGCGCTGCCTTTTAGACAGGTGTGTGAGTGTTCTCGCGAAAACGCGTGAGAAGTGTGCGTTCCCTCTGCTCAAAGTGGTAGGCTGCACAAACGTTTCCTAGACCCATCTCCACTGCTCCACATGGTCCTGGATGAGACTCTGATACCGGTTACCCTTCAAGTTCCTCTCTGTGTGTACAAAGTGCTCCATTTAAAAAAAAACCCTTGTTAGACTGAGCCCATCAGAACCTAAATTGCGTGATGTTCATGGACTCGATTACAACCCATACATGTGACAGCTTTCCTTCTGTAGTCTGTAGTTGTCTAATCCAGTGTGAGCGTGAGCGGGCGTTCCTGCTCTGGCCTTACTGCACAGCTCTGACGCCGAACTGCGACATTGTGGTACGCGAGAACTTACTCAGCAGTTGACACAAGACATGCGGGCTTCTCTTCATGGTACAACCTGGTCCAGGTCCTCCTCCACTGTGCTCATGGTTCTCTGTGGAAAACAAGTCAGACAGTTCCTGTGACGCAGGCGCCAGTGATGGTGAAGGGGACCCCAGAGAGAGAGGACTGTCCCAACCAGGAATTTTTAGATCGTCGTGAACTTGTCGTAAATTTCAGCACCAAAGTATTAGAAATTGAGGAACGTTTGACGTCCGAAGGCAAGCACAATATTTAGTCAACAAAACCGAATTATACGATGCGCATTTCATTTATAATCCTAGTGGCGGGAAATCACGCCCTGATGACAAGTGGACAAAACAATCGAAGTGAAGTCCAGAGGTTAATCACAGTTTTAGACAAATTGACTGAGGAGAGACACAACACCTGCACAGTGATTGAGGCACAAACAAGTTTATCAAAAGTTCATTCTGTTCCGTCTGGATATTAGTGCGGGAACAACCTGGGTATTTTGTGAAAGCGGCCAAAAGGATCAGACAAAGAAGAAACCAACTGTCCTACGCTGGCAGTGAAGAGAAAGTGCACAAAGGGTTTCTTCCGTAGTGCTGCCTCAAAGCGTCTCCTCCTGGTGAATTTTGGTCATTATAGAATCCCATTTGTCAATTTCCAAGAGCTAAATGCTTTATGTCATACGTCAAAAGGCAACTCCACCACACTGATCCTCCTCCTTCCCCAGTGACCTTCAACGGGAAAAAGATATAGGGCTACCTATTGGCAACCGGAGTTCAAAAATAGTTCAAAATGAGCCAGATTTTTTTTTGAGTTGTCTTTGAAGTGGGGAGTTAAATGGTAGATGAGAATGGAAGTCGTGAACTGAAGAGAATCAGTGGAGTACCACACGCTGTCCGTCAGGTGGACGCGCTGTGTGGCGAGGATTGCAGTGTCTAAACTTCCGGTCTGCGGCTTGGAAGCGGCAAATGCCACGGCCGTTACCATGGTAACCCTGACGCACACCATGCAGAAATCTGTTTGCAAGGACAACGGGGGAGTTTATCGGGAAGACGCGACCGAAAATGGAGAATAAAAAAAAAAAAAAAAAGTGGTCTCTCACCGCTCCGATTCTTATCAAACCTCCAGAGGAAACAGCTCCCTTCTCCAGACACTCCATTCCCATCAACGCTGACAGACCCTGGTCTCCACAGTGTCTGCATTACAGACAGCAGCACTAAATGCTCTGCCGGGGGGGGGGTCAAGGACAATCGTGATTAAATAAGCCTGTCGTTCGTTCTCCACAGGCGTACCAGCTCCCCTACTAACAATACTCAATTTTTTAAAATTCCTCTGATGGTTAATATATGGTTAAGGCTTAGTTAAAAATTATTCCTCCCACGTATAACTCCACTCTTGTGGTTTTCTGATCTTCCCCACTCATGCAAACTGAACTTGGTTAAGCCCTATCACAATTTTAAATACGAATAAAACCTTTTATTCAGCCTTGGGCAACCCGTTTCTATGGGATGCACTGCAGATACTAGGTTTTACAGGTTTTACCCAAAACTCGCGCTTCTGCTTTGCTCAGAAGCGGACAAGTAAACGGGTTTCTTCTAGTAAATGTCATTCTGTTCACATGTGTGGTGCCCCAGTCCAGCTCGACACTACGGCCACACCAAGCCAACACCACCTGTTCAAGCTGATCTCTCCTTCCTTCTCTTTCAGAACCTGTTCTCTGCAAGCAGGGTATTGAGCCCGATATCTCCCTTAATAACCTCTGGGGCTGATGGGTGTAATCGGCTCAATGTGCAACCTCGTTAAGGCCTGCTAACGGCCTCGTTAAGGC